>JAUPMG010099296.1:0-12326 GCA_031762675.1 Pachysandra terminalis | reverse complement strand
TTGTATCGTCTCTTCCTTCAACACATTTGAGTTCAAAACAGTTCATTGAAACTCAAATTCCTTATGATATTTCTCCCCTTTGGATCCACACCAGATTTTTCAAACAAGTAAGAACAAGAAACTTAAAACCTCCCTCAAAAAAAATATTTGTTAAGTAAACATCTTTGTAATTCTAAATTTGTGTGTTCTACTGTAATTTGAGAATTAAAACATTCTGTTACAGCTGAATGAAGAAGGTGTTCTTGTATTTAAAGGGTTAGATTCTAAGCTCTCCAAGAATCTCCCCTTGGACCTTCAGAAGCTTAGATGTAAGGTATCAAGATTTGCAGCTCCAATTTGGGAGCTCGGGAATAGGCTTGCGAAGAGAATGTGGATTGAAGGTCCATATATTGCTATCCATCTTTGACTAGAGAAGGATGTTTGGATCAGAACAGGATGTCTTACTGGTTTAGGCGCAGAATTCTCGGCCAGAATTTCTTACCGGAAAGTTAAATATGAGCCATGATCAGAGGAGATTTGGAGAAGATATCATTGTTCGAAGCACAAATACAGGAGAGAGGGAAGGAATCTTTTCTCACAGTAACAATAGCAGCAACAGTAGAAGGAGGGAATCTCTTCTCGGTCAGAGTTGTTGTTGCTGCTGCTGTTACAGCGGCAGCGGTGAGGTAAATGACAGAGAATAGGGGTGCGATCGCGATCGGAGATGGTGGCTGTGGGTGCTGGACAGTGGGTCGTGGAGATGGAACAGCGGCAACAGGGGAGAGAAGTGAACGAGGCTGCTACGACGGTCTGAGTTAGAGGCAGTGGTGATGGGGTTTAATGGGGTTTGCAGAGGAAGAAGAAGAGATGAAGAAGAAGAAGAAGAAGAAGAAGAAGAAGAAGAAGAAGAAAGAAAGAGGGAAAAGAAGAAGGGGAAACCTTACCAAATTGGAGAGGGGCGTCGGAATCGTAGCGCTGTCGGGTGGTGCCGCCGCAGCCAGAGTGGAAGGGGAAGAAGATGAAGATTAGGGTTTTTCTTCTTTGCTCCTCAAAATCAAAGAAGAATGGAGAGAGTTGCTCGCTGGACGAAGGCAACTGCTGCAACTCTTCTGCAATCGGAAGGGAAAGTCGATTTAAAGGAGAGGCAAAATTTACAAGTTTGCCATTAATGATTTTATTTTCAAGTTTGCCACCGCAAAATGCAAAACTCATTCTCAAATTTCAAAAAACAAGTCTGAAGTGATTTTGGGTTCATGTGTATTTTCTCATTCTCATTTTGAGAAAACTCATTCTATCTCGGCTAACCAAACGTTCGATTTTTTGTCAAAACTCATTCTAGGGCTTGAAACTCAATGAGTACCGAAAATGGGAGCCAACGACACCTAAGATTTTTGCTTTCAATTGGAGTGTAATAATCCTAATGGGTTTCTAATTTTGATTGGGCCCACTTGCCAACTACTAAAGTGATATTTTTTTTTTAATTTGTTAATATTTTTACTATAATCTAATTGATTGAACATCTTTTTAATTATAAAAATCTTAAAATTCTAAAAAATAAAATTTTAAAGAGAAAAGCTTTGGGAGGCTTCCAACGTTCCAGTCATTTTCTTATATATTATAAAGATAAATAACCAGAAAGTATGTCATGGAAGGGACTACCTCATGAGTGCCCTTTTTAAGTATCGATCAAGGTGGGTTTAAGGTATAAAGCTTCTGTTGGCTCGATAAATCAACTTAAGCTAAAATTTACGTTCATAAGGCAAGTCCAGGTCATCTTAATTATAATTAAAAAAAAAACGTTGCTCCTTTAATTGTTGGCATAAATAAAGCTCTACTACCAAATGTAGCTCAACATAAGATTGCCGTTATAGAACCCCCAACGGATTTAACTTTAAAGAAGCAACAGATTAATTAATTGAAGTCCATGCAGAACGTATAAAAGAATTAAGTAAATTAACGTTCCCAAACCAAGAATCGTTACATCATCTCATCCCTAGCTATATAAACATTCCCATGTCTCTAACATGCCAATCCATCTCACGCCCTTTCGCTAGCTCCTCAACCACAACAGGAAAAAGAGGTTAACACAGCAATGGCAAGATTCATGGGCTATTTCTCGATGAAAATGGTATCTTTCCTAGCCTATGGTGCAATTGACTGCAATAGGGCTCGCCGCATCTGATCAGAAGATTGCACCCTCGGCTGACGTTCAACTGCCACCTGAACCGGCACCGGGTTATTACAAATGGTTGGGATCTTGCATAAAAGTGTTAACCGACCCATGCGGGAAAGAGATGATATCAGCTTTAATCGACGACAAGGTGGGTGATGTTGACGACCATTGTTGCCACAACCTCAAAGAAACCGGTCGGCATTGCCACAACGAGTTAACAAAGTCTCTTGGTAGGATGCCCGAATACAGGCGATATGCAACCTTATTTCCAGTAAGGAGTATTGAAGTATGGAATTATTGTATGGAACGAGTCGGAGATGATGTAGTACCCATCCCCTCTTCGTCTAGGACTTATTAAGTTAGTATATAATTTGTCTCCAATAATTAAGAGTACTCTTGAGACAATAATATTCTATAAATAAGTGTGTCGTCAAATAAGAAAAGCTTTTTTGTTTGTTTACTTGAACAAATTAAGTACAATGAATGGATGGGAGACTTATAAATAATCCTAGCCTTCCAATGTTTGGAGTCTATGGACTATGGATAATCTTTCTCCCTTTTAAGGGTTGAATACGGATTGGGCCATCTTAAAATAGGCCTAAACAAGCCCAAGTCCGTTAATTACTTTGAGACGACAAACATACTTTGAGAAGACAAACAAATATTATGCGATATCTTGGATGCGGGGTTCAAATTTTCAAGTTTACACACTTCTCATTTTTTTTTGAGAAAATTACATATAAGCCTTACTATACAACTTTATTTTCTTTTCACTCCTTTCAAATTTTCAAGTTTACACTCTTCCCATTTTTTTTTAGAAAAATTACATATAAGCCTTACTATACAGCGTTCTAGAATATTGCTTTATCCTAGTTGGCACTGTGTTATATAGAGCTGGCGATTGGGCGGGTTCGGGTCAGGTTGACATAGGATATTAACGGCTTGACCCTAAACCCGAACCCGTCCTTTTAATAAATGTGTTGAGAATCTCAACCCGCACCCAACCCGCTCTAACTTATCTGACCCGTCCAATTTTTTTTTTTGGACTCCTAGTATCGTAAATGTCACTTTTTTTAGTACAAACTTCTCTTCTAAGGTTCTAACATCTCATATACTTATAAAATAACAATATTATGCTTAGTTTTGAAAATTATATTTAACTACTTTATACAAGAGCTTTTATGTATAAACTTATATATATATATATATAAAAGTTGGTCTTGCTCAGGACTTGTCAAAACGAATCAAACAAGTGTTTTTCTTACTTAGACACATTAAGTTTACATTTTAAAACTTATATTTAACTACTTTATATAAGCTTTTATGTATAAACTTTTCTTTGTAGCTCTAACCTGATGGGTCAGACGGGTTAGCCTGAATCTGACCCGTTTATTTATGGTTTACAGATCCTTAATCCGAACCCGACTCGCGGGTCAAAAAGATAAACCCAAATCCGCTAAATCGCGGGGGGATTGGCGGGTAGAATTGAAATGACAAATAAATTATAAAATAAGAAGGATGAGTAGGTAGCAAAATTATAAAAGACTGAAAAAAAAGAAGATAAAACTGTAAAATAAGACATACAGCTATAATCAAATAGGCACTTAGGCACTATTTGTCAAACTTACATAACTCTTGCTCCAATATCGCACTTAGACAAATTAAACTAATACGGACTATAATATATGTTAGAGGTCTGACCTACCAACCAAAAAGCTATGGATTCATGGGTTAAGGTCAAACAAATTCCAGAAATCCCTTTTGTCATTCTCCCTCGGTCCCCAACCAAAACCATCTCACTCTTTAGAATCAAAAAGATTAATCCCATTATTCTGGGAATTAGGTTATTTCTCCTTTCTACCGTCGTAGATATCAAATGATCCCTTGAAGATCTGTACAAGGGCAGAATATTTTAGAGGGCCTGTTTGGAAACATAGTTTTTTTTTTTAAAGGTTCAACCAATCAAGTTGAAATCGTCTGCGATATTTTGGTGCTATATTCTTGTTGTACTTATCACATAACGTCATCGAACTAAAACCCTATGAGACAAATTAACATTAAACTTGCTTCCACCTTGATTAGAATAACCGATTACTACGTCCATTGCTCTGTGTGGCATCATGAGATTGGTACCGTCAAAAATATCGCACCAGTAGATCACAGGCGATTTTCTTCCCAGCTAACCATAGAGATAAATTAAGTTTGAAGCAGGTTTAGATGATATGAGTAATAACAACTACTGAAAAGAGAAACAAATGATCAGTTTTTTTTTTTTTTTTGAAGTGTTTGGTTAAAATTAGAAATATGAAGAAAAAAAAAATCAAATTCCGACGACTTTTGATAACTTTTCAGCAAGTTCTCATATATTCTGACAAAATTGGATTACTAACAAGGAAATACAAGAAATGTTATGGGTTAAGTTAGAGTATTGGAGAGTACTCAGTCTTTCATTTCGTTTTTTTTTTTTTTCAAAATTTTTACCTTTTTTAGGATAAATGTTTTGATCTTCAAAAAAAAGAAATTTGAACTTATTTTCTCTATCCCCATTTTCTTTCTTTTTTCAACAAAATAAAATAAATTGATTTCTTTAACATTTTTTTTTTTTTTTTCTCAAAATCCAAGGCTCCAAACACAACTTTAAGTTTAAATTATAAGGTTAACTCCACTTACACCCCCCTCATGTTTCTAATAAAGGCAGAAACACCCCTTGAGGTTTCTGAAAAGTCACTTACACCTTCTATCACTAACGTCCCAAAAATAGTGTTAAAAAAGTATATGAATTTACCCCTTTTATCCTGTCTTTGTTAACTCCTTACTCTTACCACCTCACCACCACCCTTACTACCACCGCCACCACCACCCACCCACCACCCCCAAAACACCACCACTCCACCCCCACCACCATGCCACCTTCACCACTTTTATTCAAGTGTCTCTAATAGAGGGATATATGTCTTTTATGACTTTAGGTATGGATAATATAGTAAAAAATTTGAATGATGTCAGCACTTTTATAAATGTTAAAATAAAAAGTTAAGAGAAGGGGTGTCTTTGCAAACAGCACAAAACCTCAAGGTATGGGGCGTTTCAGAAACCACACGGGTGTTTTTGCCTTTGTCAGTGAGGGGGTGCAAGTGAAATTAACCCTAAAATATAAAGACGAACGCAAAATAGAAACAATTTCCAATTTAAGTTCAATTTGTCATGATATGAAAAGTTAGGAAGGTGCTTGTCGGATTGGATTTGATTTAAAAAGTGTGTGGGTTATGATACCGTGGTTTATACCATTTTTGGGTTTGGGACTTTTGGTTTCTTGGTAGCAGCAGAGACTTTGGAGTTGGATTCTCAGTCTCATTCACCAATTGAGGGAAGTATTTGGTTCTTTCCTCTAATGGAAAAGGAAAACCAACAGCAACTTCAGCAGACGTTGATGAGATCTTCTCGGTTTAATCGTGTCTGCGTTTTTTGCGGGAGCAGCTCAGGCAAGAAGCCCAGTTACCAGCTTGCAGCTATAGAGCTTGGAAAAGAACTGGTACTTATAATCCCACCACACACACACACACACACACACACACACACACACACATATATATATATATATTACCAGCTTGCAGCTATAGAGCTTGGAAAAGAACTGGTACTTATAATCCCACCACACACACACACACACATATATATATATATATAAAAATAGAGAGAGAGAGAGAGAGAGAGAGAGAGAGAGAGAGAGAGAGAGAGAGAGAGAGAGAGAGAGAGAGAATCCTTGTATCTTTCTTCCTTCTTTTGGTGCTGGTTTCGCAAAGTTGTAACTTTTTTATGATTGAATTGATCAAGTCTACTACTCAGTAGAGTAGGAAATCTTGTTTAGAATTCTTTGCCAATTTGAAAGAAAATCCAAGAGTGAAAGACCCCAGAAGCTTCAAAAAAAAAAAATAATTCAGAAAAGAAAGAGGTACATTCAAGAATCTAACATATATTTTACTTTATTATTTTCTTGGGCTAAGTGAATTAATAAAACCCAGTTCAGCGACCCATCAGTTACATTGTTTTTATTGGTCAAATTGGTGATTTTCTTATTAATTTCCTTACTCAATATTAAAATTGCAGGTTCAATGGAACATCGATTTGGTTTATGGAGGAGGAGATATTGGCTTGATGGGTCTGGTTTCCAGAGCTGTTTATGATGGTGGTTGCCATGTATTGGGGTCTCTCTCTCTCTCTCTCTCTCTCTCTCTCTCTCACACACATTTTTTTCTATATATAATATATGGCTCTTATGATTTGTGTTGCAGAGTGATCCCAAAGACTCTCATGCCCAGAGAGGTACGTTTACTTAATTCATATAACTGAAGGAAATTCATATAACTAAATATATATATATATATATCTGTGTGAATAAATTTTGTTCTTAGTAAATAAATAAAATAAATATGTTATGACTTCAGATAACTGGAGAAACTGTTGGAGAAGTGAGAGCTGTGTCGGGAATGCATCAAAGAAAAGCCGAAATGGCGCGTCAAGCTGACGCTTTTATTGCCTTGCCTGGTATTTTCAAATTTTCTAGGGACTGAAATTGAATTAGATTTAATCATCTTTGCAACGAATTACATTTTTTTACTTCGAAACAGTTTAAAAAAAATATTCATATTGTGGGTTTGAAAAATCAGGTGGGTATGGAACCTTAGAAGAACTCCTGGAAGTCATCACTTGGGCTCAACTGGGGATCCACGATAAGCCGGTAACCAATTTTTTTAAAATTTATTTTTTTGTAATTCAAAATCATAGTTTTACCCTTTTATTTATATGGAATACTCCAATAATATTGTTTGTGTTACCCAAAAGAAATGGGATGAAGATGGATTATGTGAACTTTACCAGAGGCCGGCACCTAACTTAGGTGAGTTCACAAAAAAGGGTGGCCATCACCTATTAAGGTAGAAGCCAGTTTAGGATTTATAGGTTTCTTAATTAGGGTTTTAGAAATGCCAATCATCCTTTTTAGTGAGGTTCACTTGGGGACAAATGTCAACCTTGTATGAGGTTCACACGAGGCTCACACAGCCCAAGTCCAAAAAATAAATGTGAAATATATTGTACTTAATTTGCCTCATTAGATTTAGTTCCTTATTAAAACATGGCTTTCTCTGTCGCATAGTGAGCTGATGTTGCCAATCTAGTGTAAACCATCCATCTGATAGAGAAACATCATGACAGGCAATACAATCTATAAGTCAACCCACATAACCAATAACTCAACAAGCTAATATATATATATATATATATATATATATATATATATATATATATTGATAAATACAAAAATTTATTTATGCACATATCGGCCCAAAAGACATCCTGTAGGAAGTTACACAAAAAAGGTGGTTTGTTTGACCAAAAATAGTAAAAATTCTCAATAAGGCTGTGTCGGGCCCAACTTGTACTTTTAGATAAGCATTTATTGAATAAGTGACGCGATGGAAGTATTTATCCATTACATCAATTAGTTGTTTGGTTTGAAAAAAATGTGTTTGATATTACGGATAATTTAAATATCTTAAAAAGACACTCATAAAATTCTTCTTAGATTTTAAGAATAAAATTATTATTTAAAAAGTCAAGTATTGTATTTAAGGTTAGAAGTGATATCTTAAAAGTATTATTAATAATTAGAAACCACTTTTCGTATAAGTGATAATAAAGAGAAACTGTTGAGAACAACCAATCTATTTGTGAGCTATCTTCCTTCATTATTTATGCGTGTGGAGCAGGTTGGAGTATTGAACGTTGATGGATACTACAATTTGCTCCTATCTTTCATGGACAAAGCCGTGGACGAAGGTTTTATTACCCCAGCTGCCCGTCACATTATTGTGGCTGCCCAAACTGCCGGGGAACTCTTATGTAAGCTCCAGGTACATATACATACGCTCTCCTCTCTCATGGCACCAGTGACCAGTCCACAAGTAAGTCCCATCTAACCAACCACATGGACCAGGCTGTCTGTCCATATCACTACATTTAAGTCAGACAAGTCATTTTTCTTCAATCTTTTCCTTCGAAGCATCATTTAAGAAAGAAACATCTCAACCGACGACTACAACGGAGACTTGAGAGCAAAACTGTGACTGTAATTGGTTTTGTGCAGGATTACGTACCTAATCACTGCGGGGTTGCATCAAAGCCCAGTTGGGAGACGGAGCAACAACAACTTGGATAAGTCAAACATTGGTTGACCCAGCCATAATCACTGTGGAAAAGCTTTTCCCTTTTTTTTTTTTTTTTAATTATATCTTATTTCTCCTTTGTAAAGAAACAGGGGTGGCGATTACTAATTTCTCATATTGATGATAATTGTAACTATTTTTGTTTTTGCATTTTTATTTTTTGCTAAGGCCAAAATATATTAAGAATTAAATAAAGAGTTTTTACATACACGGGTAGTAGCCCTCCTAAAATAGTCGCCCATTAAAATCTCAGTGACATAAGATAGAGGTTTACCAAGCTAAAGGTAAGAACCATCATCAATAGCAAAATTAGCTAACTTGTCAGCAGCAAAGCTACCTTCTCTAAAGTTGTGAGTCACAAGGTAATAATCAAACTCAGCAAGAAGGGTACGAGCTTCATCCAAGAGATCTTTTATTTCCCAAACAGCTCTGCAATCCATCAATTTCAGCAAGTTGATAATTAATGAAGAGTCTCCTTCAATTTCAAGTCTTTGAACTCCAATCTTTTTAGCCATCTTCAGCCCTTCCAAGCAGACCGTCATTTCAGCAACAACCGCAGTCGTTCGATTAATATAAAAGGAGAACCCACATAGAAAGTCACCACTGGAGGATCGACATAAACCACCAGCACCGGCCTCACCCAGGCATCCACGAGCAGCACCATCAAAGTTTAATTAGAAGATATTTTCTTTTGTACAGAGAAAAATCCTAAAGATTGTGGTCCCCTTTTTTAAATCTCTACAAATTAATTTTGTATCTACAGATCTTGTTCATTGATTCATCAATAAACAGAATTTGTGTTTACAAATTTGCCACTTCTTACTTAATTTACAAATTAACAGCTGCAAAAACTCAAAACTCATTCCTAAAATCTAAAATCAAGATTAGAGGTGATTCTATGATAAAAAGTAATTTTTCATTCTTATTCTAGGAGAGCTCATTCCGCCTTTACCAACCAAACAACCATTTATCTACAAGAACTCGTTCTATCTACTGGAACTCTGAATTGCAGTCCTAAAATATCAGCGAAACAAGACCTAAAGAATGGGGGCACTTTGAGGTGTAGATCGAATTATTGGGTACAAGGACGGACGCTTGCCCTTCACGGTAAAACATAGGCCCAGCCCCAAGGGACCGCCACTTGTAGGAGAGAAAGAGAGAGAGAGAGAGAGAGAGAGAGAGAGAGAGAGGCCATGTGATTACAGTAAATGGTTCGTTGGCATTGTGGACAAGTGCTTACGATGCATTGCATTGTACGGGTGATTAGACCAGAACAACTGTGGTTTTCCAAAAGGTGTGGAACAGGATACAGGTGTTACCACCTGGTGTTTGACAAATTTTGACCCAAAAGCCATTTTGGGTCACAAGGCAGCCATGGATAGTCAAAACAATTTAACCCAAGTACTGAACCAATCAGCCTCTCACACCACAGAGGCATTGATCCAGTGATTGGCACACCATGTTTCTGTGTGCCAAGCCTACAACGATCTCACCCCAGGCTTAAGTAACCTGCCCAGGATATTTGAAGAGGAAACAGAATGAGCAAGAAGTCTCTTCAGCTGTAAGAGACGAGATTAATCATACATTTATTATGTTCTTGAGTTCAGCTAGTTCACAACTCAATGCAGAGTTAAATAAACATTTTAAACATAACATTGTCTCATGTAAGAATGATGGAGTGAATGGGTTTTCCCAACATCACAGCTCGGACAGAGCGTAAACGTGCCATGAGAGATCTCTCTGATTCCATTCCTCTGGTACAGCATTGGCTTGGCCTGAGGGAGAACTATATATTTGAAGCATTCAGGGCCATTACCTTGCATTGCTCATTCATGACCAGAAGTTGGGCCTCTTTCTTAATCAAGAAGAGCACTCAACCTGACATTTTGCTCCATGAGTTTCTGGACTTCAGCCTCTTTCTGCATCTTCTCTCCCTCCAAGTGAGTGGTCTTCACAACCAATCTGCTTCCAAAAATAAATAAATAAATAAATAAATGAAGAAAATACTAGCCAAAACATCTTTCAGAGGGGAAATAGTCCCCTATTCTAGCTAACATGGAAATTCCAGCCACCATCAATTTATATTTGCATTCAACTACAACAATTCAAAAACCTTTCCCCCGATATATTAATAGATTTAGTTGGTTTTGTAATCAAGAATAGACTTGACATTAATTTCACTTCATATACGGAGAATGCAAACCTTGATGGTGTACAAGACAGGATAAGGTGAGGCATACCACTTTTACACACCTTTCTCATGGGAGAAGGATGGACCCATGAAAACCATATGGTTCTCAATGAGTGGAAATTGTTGATTGGGATCAAGCAAAAATAATAGACACAGTAAAATGAAGATCAAAACAATGTACACATAGATACGTGGTTCAGCAAAGACTACGAGAGAGAAGTTTCCACTATGTATAAAATGAATTAGGGTTACAACTTATACTCACACCCGATATATAAAACAAATCTCCAATATACCCTTACTGTACCGCGAGCAGCTGGTGCTCCACTTCGCTCCACCCCATGGGGCCCCACAGGTCCCTCCCCCTTGGATCTAGAGACTAGTGAATATGAGCCACCCACTATCTCTAACAGAATTGTATTATAGGCTTCACTCACCAGGATAGGGAAAAGAATGTATCCCGGGATTCTAATGTGTCATTTGTTTTTGTTTCAGATTGCATTAGCAAATTTAATTTAACAACTGATGATCAGCATACCTGTACAGGTTGAAAGAAAGCTAGTGTATGCTTCCTTGGAATTTATTTGAAATAATATGAGCACCATTCATGAAGTAATCAAATGGAAGAGCATTACGAGCTTCCAAGTGAGATATGTTTTACTGTAACGCTACCACGTATTCTGTTGGACTGCAAACGATTGTTAAGAGTCTAGAGTTCTTCAGACATCTTGGAATCTAACAGCTTAAGTAACACTGAAGCATGAAATCTCAACAGAAAGAACAAGACATTTCATGTTTTAGCCACGTAGACATCATGTATCAAAGGCATTAGCTATGATAAGCAGAATAAGTTATTCCATCTGATCAAGAGTCAACAAAACTCTTCTAAGAGAACCAATTGAACACATCTTTTTGTATAAATCACCTACTATATGCATAGGATGCACCTAACAAAGGAGAGAAAAGAATATATAAATAGTACAAATCAAACAAAAAAAAAGGTAAATTACATTGACACCCTCTTAGGTTTGGCATAATGGCAACAAGTACCCCTCAAACCTAGACCATTACAACTAATAGGTACAATACCCTCATTGGGCCAAACTAGCGGGGGGGGGGGTGTGGGTCTAACAATCTGTAACAGAAACTGATCATTTGACTATAATACTCTATCAATCGTTATGTTTACATATGATAAAAGGATGGAAAATTAAATTACCAATTTATCCTATAATTATAAGAGATAGTTAGGGTTTTCACAATTTTCAATGTTACGAAGCTTCTTTCTTCCTCGATATAACTACCTATTTTGTTTTTAAGATCATTAAACAACGTATATAAGGATCTTTTTATCTTTAAAATATGTTAAGCAAAAAGCAAATATTCCATTACTTTATTGATCGTTACTAACTGAAGGGATTTGTTGTAACATACTTTCAAACCATAGGGGAGGTGTTTGTGATGGCCAAGGTTTCGGGGGTACTTGTTGCCATTATGCCAAACCCAAGGGGGTATGAATGTAATTTACCCAAAAAAAATGATTAGTTATTCAAAACAAATCTGCAAGACAACCAAGTTTCTTAGGACCAACCATAGTTTTTAATTTCATTTTTTTCATTGATTTCGTAGAGCAAAACGAAACCGAAATATCCGAAATTTCGGCAAAGTTTAGTTGGAAAACAATTTTTTGATTAAATTAATAAAACGAAATAAAGGCATCTTATTTCGCGAAATTTCAGTCTGATATTTCGCAAATTTC
>JAUPMG010099295.1:0-26151 GCA_031762675.1 Pachysandra terminalis | reverse complement strand
CATTTCGCCGAAATTACACCATTTCGGCAAGATTTCGCCACATTTCGCCGATATTTCTCCGAGATGGTGTAAATAGGGGAATTCATCGAATTACACCATAAATTCGTACTACCAACTTGAATTTTGGCGAAACTTAAAACCATGGGTGTAGGCTCATGTGAACTGCTAAATAAACAAGCCCAACTAGGCAGAGTGAACAAGAACAGGTAAAAGCATAACTAATGTTGTTCCAATATCAGAAACAAACCAGATTCAGTTCAGAATATTGCATAAAAACTGCAAAAAGTGATTTGAGTATATCAATATATGCAAGTTCACGACAAAGCCCTGAGAAATCTATGGAAAGCATGCACCCACAATCCTTGACTACTGTTGAACAAAAATTCAAACTGTAAGATAATCATAACAAAAGTAGAGTTGAAGAATCTACCACACCTCAATAAGCGCATCACGTTTTACAAGTTCTTCTTCCAGTTTCTTCGTTACAGATGAAGAATCCACACTATCCTCTGTATCCTTTGGAGTTGGTAGAATGCTGGGAGAATCAAACTGTGAGGCTGTTGTTGGCCTAGCATCATTACAACGGAGAGCTTCATTGAGTTGCGACTCCATGTTCTTGATTTTCGCCTACACCAGGAGAGTGCAAAAGAGAAAAACCTAAACTAATGAAGAATGCGCATGGAACAGAAATATCAAATCTTGAAAATGTAAAATCGTAATTTAAGTTTAACTATTGAGAGAATACTAATAACGCATTATCTTAAAAATATAAGATCATGTAAAAGACATTTGGTTAAGTACCATTTGAGAACACGAGCTCTCACAAATAAAAGAAGACGCAAGATAGAGAAATTTGGTTTGAGAACACGAGGTCTCACAAATAAAAGAAGAGGCAAAAATAGAGAAAACACGTAGGGGGGGATCTCACAACTTTAGAACAAGAAAATGAATAAGAGAAGCACAAACAATTATAGCTCATAACCATTCCCAATTATTAAAAACCCAATCTTCTTCAAAATTCACATGTAAGCAATTTCAACTTTATCAACATGACAGCCTGCTTACCCCTTACAAATCTTGAGCACAGACCAGATGCTATTTTTAGAGACACTTCAACATTTTCCAAAAGCCCCAATAAATTGCAAGAATATAAATGTTGCAACGGATTCTTTTTAACAACTTACATTAATAAACTGTAACGAGTATATTATGTAAGTAAAAATGTTCCAACAGATTCTTCTCATATGTAATAATAAGTACATTATGTAAGATTAATAATACATTATAAATTTTAGTTCATGTCACCCACCAATAAAGTAATAAAAACATGGGGTGATTGAGTAAGGCAAGGAAAAGGGGCATGATAAAGTCTGTCTGCATGTGTGCGTGCATGTGAGAAAGAGAGGGACAAGGAAAGAGGAGGTGAACACGTGGTGATATGTGGTAGAGAATGAGAATAAGTACGCAAGTGAGAGAGAGAGAGAGAGAGAGAGAGAGAGAACACGCGGGTCAAATGAGAAAAAAATGGGTAGGTTGACTCACACATGAAGAATATTTTGAGAAAAATCAAGAAAGTGGATCAGAAAGATGGGGCCACTTTCTAAGGAGGAGCTGAATATGAGGACTGCCTTGAAGGAAGAATACAAGAAATGGCCAAGGTTAGAAAAAATAAGTTGAAGACAAAAATCAAGAGCACTGTGGTTGAAAGAGAGTTAAACACTATGTACTTCCATAAAATGGCTAGTGCTAGAAAAAGAGCAAACACAACCACAAAGCATAGAGTTGGGGAAATGGTGGTGAAGGAAGGAAATATTAAGAAAGAAACTCAAGATTATTATCAAAATTTATTCCAAGAAAATGCAAGGTTGAGACCTCAACTAGAAGGTATGGATTTTGACATGAAAAGAAAACGAAAAAGGAAATTTCATAAAAGTCCTTTCAAGAAAGAAGTAGAAAATGTGAATGAGGAATTAAAGGGTGAGAAAAACCCAGGTCGGTATGGCTTCACATTGGCCTATAAAAAATGGCAGGAAAATAGTAAAAAATACTATGGATGTCTTAAGGAGAGTTCTAATAAAATATAATGTTTGAGAGAAGTGCAAATGCCACTTTATTATCCTTGATACCCTAAAAGAAGTGATACTTTGGAAATCAAAGACTACAGGCCTATTAGTTCGATGGAGAGTATGAAAAACATAATTGCTAAGCTCTTGGCAAATAGACTGAAGGAAGTTATGTCAAACATCATCAATGCATCCCAAACAAATTCTGTGAGAAATAGACAAATTTGGGATGTTGTTTTGGTGGCAAATGAGCGTCTAGATTATACAATAGGTACTGGAATTATATGCAAACATGAGTTGGAAAAGGATTTATTTCAACTCCAAACAGGTGCACTCTTTTAGAAATGGAGGCAGAAACAGTCAATCATTTTTTTATTTATTTTTTTTATAAATGATGAATTATATACAGTCAATCATTTGCTGCGTCATTGCCATTTGGATTTGGAACTGTGGTGCTTTGTTTTTGCAACTTGGAGTTTCTTGGGTGATGCCTAGAAGCTTCTTGAATGTACAGTATGTACTCGAAGCATCCAAAGATCATATTGTCCCTCTTGCGTCCCTTTTTGCCTACTCAACTGTCAAGCTATTAGCTGATCTATATACCCAGGAAAATCTAGTGTCCGTTGGGCAGCAATATATTGAAAGAATCTGATAGAAGCTGATCATCTCCACGGACAACTGAGTCCCTCTTTAGCCATCCTATAATATGAAGAGACTCCTTCAACAATTAATTTTTACTGCATATTCTTTGCTTCCTCAGGCCTGACCAAGCCTCTACTATAACAGAGTGCAATCTCCAATATACGCAGAGAAAATGTATAATATCTCTCCCAGATGATTTCTAAAAATAACCCCCATGCCTGGTCTGTTCAGGTTTCAAAGACAGCAACTGTCAAAATTAAGTTCAACACAATCCTCTGGAGGCAAAATGCATGTTGCAATTACATGCTGTGCATTGGAGATCATGACAAGTCACTTCACCACATATTCTTATCAAGGCGCGAATCTTGTGAGCCTTGAAATCCTCAAGAACCAATACCCACTGAGCTGCTTGAAATTTGACTATCTCCACAATACCTGCAAACCTGAAAATCTATTTTCAAATATTCTCCTATTTCTTTCTCCCAAATACCCCACAGAATAGAGTGACAAATCACATTATACATCAAGTTTCCTTCCTGTCCCACACCCCTCATGTTCCACTGGTAAATCACTTCCTTAACGCCATACAGCATAACCAAACCGTAATTTATCAATGGCACTATACCTAGTAAGAAGTGTCACAGAGAGATGATTTACCTACTCACCATCTTTAATGCACATGATACAGATGGTAACCTTCTTAGGAAACACTAACTAAACAAAAGTCCAACTCTAGGAGGAGAATGCACCAGACCTTAGAAAAGGAAAAGGAAATCTCAAGTGCAGACTGTGGTGAACAAAAGGAGACAAAAGATTGGACGAGAAACCACCTCAAGGATCTAGTGACCGAATTTTATGACCTTGACATGAAGGGTCAATTAAGACATCCTTAAGATTATCAGTTCAATAAACGACTTGATCAATGTTGGCAGAACAGGGATGTCAAATCAAAGGGAGACAGCAAAAGGCAAAGCTGATGTTTCAATAGGGGTTTAGAGGAAAGCCAGTATCTTCACACATAATATAAACCTAAATGTATATTACAACATACCCTTTTCTCCAGCAGTAAACTACACCATTTCCGCCAATTCCATTTTAAATAACAGTAAATACTAAAAAGAAATGATTCCTTGCAAATATGTAAGAAAGAGATTAAGTTAATAGATACACAGATTCTATATGGACGTCGAAGAAGAACTCAATCAACACAGAGGTTGAGCAGAAGAACGTAAAACAATACCAAGACAAACTAGATATTTCCATAGTAATGAACAAAGAATTTCAGTATTAGTGCACTCAGATATAATATATGACTGGGGAGCAGAAGAAATACAACAAACCTACCTGCAAGACCTGAATTGTTGAATCCCGTTGCTGTATCTGCATTTTCTGGTCCTGTTCCAACTGTAATAAATGTGCGACTTGATTTCTTAGCTGAGCATTCTGATCTTTTTCAATTTTGTACTTATCCGCAAGCATTACATTTTCTGACTGCATCAAAACAAGAAAAATGAGACACATAGGAAATGATGTAACATAATAATCTGAAATACTTTACAGGAGCCATCATATCCCAGAACAAACATAAAATGTAAGAGAAAATCAATGGAAAGGCAGTTTCGATGCACCAGCTTATAATACTCAATGCGCCATCACTAATGCATCACTTCTCGCTAGAAAGCATTATAAAGTTTGACTATAAAATTGTAGATATAATAAGGGAATGAGAACCAATTTCAGACAAGATCATATTTGCTAGTGAATCTTAACAAAATAATAATAATAATAATAATAATAATAATAATAATAATAATAAGAATAAGAATAATAATAATAATAATAACAATAATAATAATAATAATAATAGTATAATAAATTAAAAATAAAGGATTGAAATTATTAGATAAAGTTATAATTAGCCACTCATTACAAAGCTACTGTGACCTTATTATCTTAATACTATTTAGCTGTATGAAGCTTGTAGATTGTTACTGAACATGGGACATGCACACTAAAATCCAGTGCAAAAAATATAACAAAAAATCATATCAATGTAAGCTGAAACCAAGCAATGTTGTAAGGCAATATTTTTCTCAAATTGAACAGAAACAAGTAACCGTAACAAATAAACAATTCAAAATAGGACTTGCCAGAATTAACTAGGATTTGACTTAAGAAAGTAGTTACTCCTTTTTTTATGAAAGTCAAACCAGAACAAATTCCCAGAAAAACTCATTTAAGTTGTATTCCTAATTGCTAAAAAAATAAAGAACTTCTTTAGAGGAAACATTAGGTGAGATGAGAGACTCAGTCAAAGACCTATACTGACACACTCAGAAAAAAGTGTCAATCACTGCAGCACATTAATTTTATAAGACAAGAAATAGAAGACTACAATAGTAACGAAGTAGAGAACCTTTAAATCAGACTGCAGTGTGAAAGAAACTTTCCACGCCTTCTGGACTTCATTGAAGAGTAGGACGCACTGATCATTTGCATCCTGAAGTGCTTGTTTTAGTCCCAAAGCCTCTTGCTTTAGATTGTTGATTTCCTTCTCTTTTTCATACAACTCTTTGCGTGCATCATTTGCCTACAAGATCCAGCAGAAAGAAATATAACTCCATAAGGGACATGCTCAAATAAATAGATCTGATGTAGAATAGAACTTAACTGAGCCGATTCAGTATGCTAGGTTCCAAAGACTCAATGAAAATTGAAAGGATTGAATGCAAATTATGTTACAGAGAAAGCCACAAAGATGATTAATCAGACATGTTTTTGTAAATCAGGCAGAGCTTGGGCATGGCCTACACAATCAAGGAGACAGTTTGAACCAAGTAAGTCATCACACCTCTACAAATTGGCGGTTGAGAGGATTAATCACCATCACTACCTATAATATTGAGCAAACCATGATTTCCAACTTTCACAAGAAATTTCCCTCTAAAATTTTCTGTTCCAAATAAGGAACTGGAGGTCTGTTACATTAATATATTCCCTACTATATAAGTTTCATTAATAAAATCATTTTCTCATCGTTTTTGGCAAACATATCAATCACCCAAGTTTAACTGATTAAGCAAGCAAGAAGAAAATGTCTTCCTGTGATTGTTATAGATGCTTATGCAATGTGACCTGAAAGTTTTGACAAACAATATTATAAAGGTGTGAAATTTCCCAAGTTCTAATGTGCGATATTTTCGGAGAAATCGTTATTTTAAACATTGGTGCTACCACAATGCAACTTTTGCCATCTGCTGTTATGTACATTTAAGATAATGTAATATAGCATAACACACAGCAACACCCTCAAGCCTATGGATATTGTAACATTTGGAGCAATATCGCTCCCATTTTGCTCCTGCTTCTACACCCAATCTAAACCCTTATGCCGAACGAAACAAACCCATTAAATTTAGGGCTAGGCTAAATTTTCGCTTCCACAAACCCAGCACAGTTATTGTAAATAAATGCTTCAAATACAAATACACATCCGTGCACATGTATACAAGAGGCATTTGTTAAAATTCATTCATCCAATCATTGATAACCCTTTTCCCAACTCTAAACCACACAAGTACATCTATCACATAAATTACATTGACATGAATTATAACCATACTATTTGGCATATGTGTCATCGGTTCTATAAACATCATATCATGCCTGCCTATGCTGAAATGATTTGATGTCAGTCAAGCCTGATCCCTTTCCGGCCCTACAAATTCCTGGCTCTAACCTGGATATTTTATAGAACAGAAATACAAGCTAAGGATGTTGTCGAAACATAAAACCAAGTTTATCTGTATACATCTATATCTATGTATCTATAGATAATTATATATTTATAGATGAAGCAATCACAAGAGTTAGAGTTGAATGCCTTAAGTGGAGATGTTCTTCTAGATTATTGTGCAGTTGACATATTCCAGTCAACCTAAAAGGAAATTTATTACGACACTATTAGGCTTTCTATGATGTATCGAGAAGAATGTTGGGCAACCAAGAAGCATAATATTTTTTTTTGATCAATATTCATAGGATGTGTTTTTGAAATGAGTATGTTGAGAAGCATTGTGAGAAAACTACAAAAGATGAGGTAACTGAAATATCCGAAAATGTCTAGGACCTGCCCAAATAGGAGAAAAGATTGAGGAAAGTAAGCTAAGGGGTATAGGCATGTAAAGCAAAGACCAAAGGAGGTGAACGTGAGAAGGTGAGAGAGAGATACACAATGAAGGATACAAAAGGGTAAGAGAAAGACCAAAAATAAATGGATGGATTGAGATACCCATAATCGAACCTAAGATATGGTTTTTTGACAGATTAAGATAAAAGAAAAAATTTCGTGTTCCCCCTCCCAACAAAATTAGATAAGATATTTTGATGTTCTAGTAGTATATACTATATATAAGCTGCATATGCTTTTTTTTCGATTAATAACGAAAGTTTTATTAAAAAAAGGAAGAAAAGTACAAGAGCAACAAAAGAAAGAAAGATTGGGGAGATGGCTCCCCAAATAGGGATCAGCCACCCACCCACAAAAGACCGAAAAAGTTACAGATATTACATAGAATCCCAATCTGGACATCAACAGAAAGCCAACCACACTCGGGATCCACACCCACCCCACACAAGATATTACATCACCCCAAATAGGGATCAGCCACCCACCCACAAAAGACCGAAAAAGTTACAGATATTATAAGCTGCATATGTTCATATTCATTCATCCATTTATTGACTTTTTTCCCCATCTCTAAGCTGCGTAGGTATGTAGATCATGTAAATTACACCTAAATGAACTAATACTTTCTATTTGTCATGCATGTTGTAATTTTAAGTGAGCCGATACATAAAAGAATGACAGGCTGCTCATCCACTTGTAGGGCCAAAACCAAGCCAGGCCGCCGCACAGGATAGGCTCACACATGCATAGTGCAAACATGGTTTGAAGCCAACCCATCCTGAGCCCATTTCCAGACCCATAAATCCCTGGCTTGGACTTGAATATGTTATATATAGTAAGTACCAGCTAAAAATGACGATGAAACATATAATTTACCATCAAGTCATGATAGCATAAAGGTTTTAGAGGAACTTACAACATCTCTCCACTTCTTAATAGTATCGCGGTTTCCAAGACTTAGTTCAGCATTTCGAGCTCTTGCAGAAAAATTGAGAGATGATATTGTCTCAGACAGATTTGTAACATTTGGACACACATGAACAATCATCAAGGTTTTTGAACTTCCACCTACAAAACATTTTTAAAATTACAAAAAGGGAACAAGGGATAAGTAATAATAAAAGTAAAGGTCCTGCCACTGAAGAAAAAGGAAAGAAGAAATGTCAACATCTGGAAAATGTAAAATGTCAACCCGTTGGATATACAGCTCTGCAAAACATTTCTATGTTTCTCTAGCTTACACAATACACACGCGCGCGTGCACCCGGCCGCCCTCACGCATGCATGCACTCACACACACAAAGACTTAACTCTACCATGAAATAATCAATGTCCTAAAAGAGAAAAAGATATTAATAAGCTGGCAATCAGAACGTCTCTCAAAGAAGTCAGTGGGTGCAAAACAGCTACCGCTACCCAAGATTGGTCAACAGATGGTTGAACAAACAATGCTACATAGAAGGAATTTATTCTGTCCAAAATGTATTTATTTATCTTCCTCATTTGTTGATAAGAAATGAAACTCACTGAAAGGAAAAAATAGGCGAGAGAATTCCCCATAAACATAGAATGCCAATTAAAACAGGCATTATAATTAGCCACCCTACGTCTCAGCAGCAGTAGGAGCACCGCCATAGTAAGCCACCATCCTCTTAAACTTGCTACGGCAACTATATTTAATTACCCACTGTCCAAGGACCATCCAAGGGCCCTGTAGCCAAATAAATAACACATGAAAAGTCCCCTTCAACTTATAAGAAGTGCTCCATGTCAGACAAAGCTACGCCAAGAGCTTCCAGGAGAGCAAACAGATTCACTTCTTTTCCTTTTTAGATGACTAAAAAGAAAAGAAAAATAAACATTGATCATCCAAATCACATGGACAGTTCAGAATCACATTAGACTGAGAACACAATGAATAGAAGCAGTGAAAAAAGGTTGTGGAGAGCCAAATCTTGTATGGATAAGGCAGTTAAATTTAACATAACGGACTTCCACTCAAATTCCTGATTGAAAATATATAATGTTGACTGATTATAAAATTGAGAATAAGTAGAAAGAATCCTGCTTCTCCATCCCAATCTGTTGAAGACCATATCTTCACTCAGATTATGAGTATCTAAATCCTTTGACTGACTCCATCTAGGTTCTTTTTGGTCTTCCTCTCACTCTCTTAGATCCTTCAATGAGTAACCCCTCACAACTTCTCACAGCTGGCCCCTTAGGTCTTCGATTAACAAACCCAACCATTTAAACATACTTTCCTTTTATAAATCTCCTTGTGCATCATATCATGGAATAATGTGGTCATGGCTCGTTTATGTTGCACCGCCATTCTCAAGTCCAAACAGCATGACTTTATAACAGAAGATTCCACAGGGTATGATGAATGAGGTTTTCTCACGATTTTCCTCGGCCATTTTGCTTTGGGTGGGTGGGGGGAGACAAAAGTTTTGTATCCCTAACACAACTTTCTTCATTCTCAATCACTTTTCTCTCTAAACCCTAAGCCCCTACACTTCTCCTCACATCTCTCTTCCTCCAAAGCCTAACTCCCATTATTCATCAATTAAGTACACTCTAAAAGCCCTGTTAAAATCACTCTAGCCTCCATTAGAACACCTTATTCCCACTTTAGGCATTCATCCCTTTATAGACAAGCTCAATCAAGCCGGGAGTTCAATTCAAGGGAGCCTACTAAGAGATCAAACAGGCTTGTTATAGGTATCTATTCTCCTCTTTCGTACTTCTTAATCATATTATCATTAAGAAAGGCATGAAAGTGGGCTTAATTTTGAGATGCAATATTCTGTCGGCACAGGCCTTTGGCTCTGGAGCTGCAGATTTCTCTACAGAGATCCGCTGCTCCTGAAACTTGTGACATCAGAGATCATATTTGCAAACATTCAAACAAAATTGAAATCAATCCGTTTGCACATGTATACGATCTATGCCAAATTTTTGAATGTTTTCACATGTACTGAATTTATCGATTTTAGTAAAATGCTTGTTGATGAAACTTAGAACACGTTCGGATATGTTCATTCCTTACCTTATATTTCCTAGTCTTCCCACACATCCATCTCAGCAGCGCTCATCCTATGCATATGTTGCTTCTTCATTACTCAGCATCCTATAAAATTTTCATTTTAGTTCAGGTATAACATGTTGATCACATAACACTCTAGAAGTGCCCCTCCACCTAAGCCATCCAACTCTAATTCTATGTGCAACATCCTCATTAATATCCCCCTCTTTTAGGATTATTGATTGAAGATAACAAAATTGATTGTTTATTGGAATCTCTTGATTCTCAATTCTTACCGTTGTTTCACCCCTCATATCATTTGTGCTAAAGGTACATTCCGTATACTTTGTCTTCACTCGACTTATTTTAAAATCTTAAGATTCCAAAGTATCCCTCCAAAATTCAATTTTGCATATACTCCCTCTCTACTTTGGTTCGCCAAAACCTATCCTCCGCAAATAGCATACACCATTGCACCTCCTCTTAAATACTAGTCACTTCATCAATAATTAAAGCAAAAAGATAGGGATTCATAGATGACCCTTGATGTAAACCTATTGGGAACTCATTTATCTCAGAACCCACCACTCCCAACCTCGTTATCACTTCCTCATACACGTCTTTAATACCCTCAACGTATCTGACTGGTACTCTTTTTCTGTCCACAGTTTACCAAATTAACTTTCTAGGGATTGTATCATATGCTTTTTCTAGATCAACAAAAATCAGTTATGCAGGATATTTAGTGATTCCAATCAGAGGTTCCAGCCTTTGGAGGACTCAGTTTGTCTCTTGGTGGCCTCTTGGGCTAGTGTGAAGCCGGAGTTCAGAGATTTCTCGATTTCCACCATCTACAAGGATTGGTCTACTGTGGCGTCTTACTTATAGAGAGTACTTTGGTTTGTTTTAGTTGGGGATGTTTGTGCTCACTCTGTATCTGCTGTTCACCTTCTCATTTTCTTCTTTGACTTTTTCTGTTTTCTGTTTTGCTGTTGAGAGGGATCCTCTGGTTCCCTCTCTTCATGCTTTGATGTTTCCTCTTCCTCCTTTTAATACAATCTCTTCGTTATCGATCAAAAAAAAATAATAATAAAATAAAATAAGGAGCACAAATGTAAGGTACCAAGATACACCAAAATCGATCTTTTGGCGTCAAGGTTTAAAGTCTCGAGACAGGACCGGACCGGTCCCGGCCGATCCGGTCTGGACCGCCGGTACTGTCCAGTCCAGATCCAGGACAAAAAATGGACCGCTTGGTTTAAAATTTAAATTAAAAAAATGGATTGGCCGGACTGGCGGTACCGGTCAGGAACAGTCGGTACCAAACCGGTCCAGATCGATACCAATCGGAACAGTCCAATTTATAAATTTAAAAAAAAAAAATGCCAGAGGTTGTACCAGTCACTGGAGCAGTTCTACCGGCCCAGTCCAGAACCTCACGATACAATTTTTGTATCATGGCTTGGAACGGGACCAGTCCTGGCCGATCCCGGTACGGACCTGCCAGTCCAGACCTGATCAGAACAATCCTTGAAACCTTGTTTGATGTTATGTATGCGAAACACCCTCTCTCATTATTTTTTTTTGAAGGAATTTTTTTCTTTTCCTTTATTCATAGTTGTACAATTTCGAGAGACTCTCTTACAATCTTCTTTCCATTGAAGAAATCTATTTCTTAGTTGTTCTAATATAATCCCCCTTTCTCAATCTCTCATTATTTTTGGTAGAAGGAATCTATTTATTTTTCTTTATTCATGGTTATACAACTTCTCTCTCATCTATAAATATAATGCAAAGTAATAAGTTCCAACTTTTTGTATGCGATTAAATAATAAAATTACACATCTTGTGCAATAAATGAAAAATGAGCTATATAATTGGGTTCAATATATCCAAATTTTTTATCACAAACTTTTGAAGTGAGAAAGTATTAAAAATGAATATAAACCATCTTCGACCTTTTTTATTTCCTTATACTTTATGAATGAACTTTTATCACTTTTTCAATGCTAAATCTGAATTATTCTCAAACATTTTCTGAACCAAACTTTTCCGCTCACTGAACTTACAAAAATAGGAGCAGCACTATATGTCATCCCAAAGTTTGACTTTTCCTCCTAACCCATCTTCAAGATAGTCAACTTGATAATTAGAAGTTTATGATACCTGTCCAAATGTAAGTCCACAAAGAGATGTAACTGAATTGTTGACGCACTTATTTCAGCACCCAAAGTTTTATAGACCATTGTGCTAAAGGCTGTCCTACCCCAGTCATTTTCCCAGTAGGTTTATTACCATAGCATAAAATCTAGCCTGCCATTCTAAGCTTACAGCCCAAGTTTTAACTCAAAATGTGGTAACTATGTACACATATAAGGCTGTGACGAGATCTTTTAATGAGGAAAATGCAAATATTTTTTTGTTTTTTGATCGGTGAAAGAGATAGCATATTAGTATGAAAAAAGTGAGAGAATTAACTTACAGGTATAAACCCTAATAACCACACCTATGTACAAAAATGGTATAAATGACAGCAACTAACAAGGATTACAAAAAAGCATCCAACTACCCATGAAAGCCCAAAAGACTCCATCTATAAACTCCCCTAATCAAAAGACTTCCCAACTACCTTTAAAGTCCAGAAAAGAAATTGAACAAAATTCACATTGAGCGCTAAACCAGAAAAAAGGGTAGAAATCACATGTTCCACGTGCCTACCCACCTTGCACTCCACATCCTCGAATACACTCACGTTACATTCCTTCCAAATAATCCAGCAAACAACAAAAGGACACGCATTCCAGATGATATTTTTCTTGGAGTATTCTTTTTTGGGAAAATTACGGATAAGTCTTACTTTAGAGACTTATCCACTTTTCACTCCTCTATAAAATAGTTACCTACTTATACTTCCTATTTTACAACTTATTTGTCATTTCAGTCCTATGACAGTGCCACCTAGGACAATATATCAGAATCTTCCAAATTTACCCCTTACAAGACAGTAAAGCAACATTACAAAATAATTTTTTTTTTTAAATATCATCATTAAATCACTTACAACCTCCTTAACTCTCTTTCTCTTCTCGGTCTCCCTCTCCCAACTCTTTCTCTTTTCTAGGCCTCTCACCCATCTCTCTCTACCTCTTCCGTCTCTCTCCGTGTCTCCTACTTTGCAAGAGATATATGACAGACTCATCTGCTACTACAAAACAAATCTGATACCCATTTGGTTCTTGTTTTCCTCTCTTTTGATCCATCATAATCAGTTAAAACAAAAGTTTTCAAATTACCCCATCTTGTGAAAACAATATTCTTTATTCCTGTGATGCTATTGATGATGCTATTAATCTATGAATTTGCTAACCTTCACGATCGAAAGAAAAATATCTCGACATCCATGGAATCAAGCCTCGACAAAGCCAGATTTCCGATCACTCTCCCGGAGATCACAGCAACCGCATAAGAAATTATTCAACGAATCATCTGCCATCAATTAATAGGGAGGCCTACCAGCTGAGTTACCTGCCCAACCATCAACAGACAACCGTACTGTTGGGCATGTTTAGTGGCAAATTAGAGAAATGAAGACCAGAAAGTTTGAAGAATTATTTGGTCATAAAATTATGCTGCGACCACTTCGATATAAAAGTGGGAAGAATCCCACTACCAAACTTACCAATTGGGTTGGAAGTTAGATCTATTGACTTGCCTAATCAATGCCTATACAGAGGCTTTACCCTAGGTGATTTATGGGGAAGGAATCTATCATCTATGACCTCAAACATTACTATCTACTACTAGATGATATCAGATGCTGGTAGCCCGGCCTTGATACCTTCACCTCCATTGTTGTAGCAAAAAAACAACATTAGTTAGATTCTCTTATCAGTTCTCATGAGTTTCCTAACCAAGCCGGCAACCTCATTAACATCATTTTCATGAGCATCGATCGTATGCCGTTAATAATTCTTTTTAAAGAGAAAGACTGGTAGATCTGGTGGCCTCAACTCATCAAAACTCTCTATCAATACAATCATCTATATATGCAAACTCTTAATTATTTCTGTAAATAGCGAGAGACACCCTGTTCAGCCATTATTGGAGCATCTTTGAACTTAGAACTGCCTTATTCCAATGTGAAAAACGAACTTGGACGTAAAGAGCTATCGTCTCACACTCAAAACCAGTAGCTTTCAGCGTCTCGCACTCAAAACCAGCATATGGGTATCTGCCATATATCTCTTGAAAAGTAGAGAGATGGGAGACACGGAAAGAGAAGAGAGGTGGGAAAGAGACGGAAGAGATAGAGAGAGATGGGAGACACGAAGAGTGAGAGACTTTTAGAAAAGCGAGTTGGGAGAGAGAGAGAGAGAGAGAGAGAGAGAGAGTTAAGGAGGCCGTAAGTGAATTAATGATGATATTTAAAAAAATTAATTTTATTTTTATTTTTGGAATGTTGCTTTATTGTCTTGCAAGGGTAAAATTGAAGGGTGCGCATATATTGTCTTATTAGTTGTCACTGCCATAGAACTAAAATGAGAAATAAATTGTAAAGTAGGTAGCTACTTTATAGAGGAGTGAAAAGAAACTAAGCCTCCAAAGTAAGGCTTATCTGTAATTTTCCCCTCTTTTTTCCTACCCCAACCCTCTAAGAGCATCCCAAGAGCATCCCAATATCACTTGCCCACTCCAAAAAAAAAAAAATATCCCTTGCCCACTCCCACCAAACACCAAATCGGTTTAAGAGATTACCCCAAATACAAATTGCCACTACACAATGGAGAAAAAGATGACGTACATTCTTCTCACTAACTTTACAAATCACACATATATTATGCATGACCCAACATCTAGACTTCAAATGATCCACATTAAGAACTTTATCCTTCACCAATGTCCACAAAAAAATTGAACTTTGGATGGGGTGTCATGCAGCCGGAGAGATGTAGCCATTCCACATACCTGAAAATTTTGGAATAATCAATTATAATATGATTTTACCGAAAACACCCCATTGCAGTTAAAACTCCAAATCCTCACGTCTTGGCCTTCTCCAAAAGAATAACTCTGAATCAACAACAACAAACTTGCAACTGATTCCAGCTCTCTATCAAACCCCAAATTGCAAGAGATCCCCTTGTGATTTTAAAAATGATGTTGCCCACCTTGCCGTCCTTAAAAAGAGAAATATTATAGAGAATAGGGAACTGATCCTTAAGGATGTTTAAAACAATCCAATTGTCAAGCCAAAATAAATTCCCATTTCCATTTCCCACTGCCATCAGGGTACCCATCTCAAAATTCAGGGCTAAAGCAGATACGGCTTTCCAAAGGCTCGAGCCATAAGACCCATAGATCAGAGGAGCCATAAGAGAACCATTCTCCACTGCTCCCATATTTTGCTACAACAACCCGTCTCCATAAACCGCTCCTTTTAGTCCCAAATCTCCATAACCATTTTCCCAGAAGAGCTTCATTGAACTGCGTCAGCTTTTTTATTCCACCACCAACCTCTTTAGGCTTAAGTAATTCCTCCACTTCACTAAGTGGTACTTGTGAACATCCCCTTTCCCCCTCCATAAAAATTCCCTTTCCAGCCTCCCCACTTGCCTAGCCACCGATAAGGGATCTTGAACACAGATAAAAAAAAATAAGTAGGCATGTTAGATACTTCATATCAGTGTCAACTTACCTCCTTTAGACAAGTATTTCGACATACAAATAGATAGCTTCTCCAATCTCTCCACCACCTTCTCCCAAACTAACCTCAATTTAAATGAAGCCCCAAGCGATAAACCCAAATACCATGTGGGTAGTTTTCCTGCTTTGCATCCAAGAATAACATGCACAGAGGAGAAAGCCCAAATACAAAGCAGCATATCGCTGACATTCAAACACAGAACTTCCACAAGGGCTTGAATGTTAAGGAACTACCCGGTACCCAACAGTTTATTCCACAAGCCGGACACTACATCAGCACTCCTCAGTCAATGTCTTAAATAATACTGCTATAAGTGGATTCTTAAACAGAATAAGTCTGTCATCTGCAAAGTGTAAAAGAGGAAATAAGTGGGCATCCTTTATATAAGATAATCCTTACAAGACTCCTACTAGCACCCTACATAAGAACGTACTCAATGTCACTGAAACCAAAATGAACAGTAGAAGATCCAAAGGGTCACGCTGACTTAACCCTCTCAAGATTCCAAAAGCCAGTCGAAGAACAATTAAACAGGATCAAGAAGGATGTCATTGAGTAGCAAAATAATAAATTTTCCTCCATTTGGCAATAACTCCACTTGTTGCCAGTTAACATGTCTAGTTTACATAGGATGCCATGATCACATTCCCATTTTCCAGAAGTCAGACAATCATTAGCAGCAAGATAACCATCCATCTGTTTTCCTTATATCTATGAAGATGGTATGTAGACTGGTGAGGTGTACCAGAGTATTAAACCTGGTGTCACACCATCTTGACTTTTTGAGACATGGCAATGCAGTTGACAGTTGACACCTCTTCACATACCAATTTTTAGGCCAAACACATCTGCCAAGTGGCAGAGAAGCAGCATCTTATGTCTTTCTTGCTTGTCAATCCAAAAAAAATAATATTTAATGGTTACACATGATAAAAGTCCAACGGAGGTACTAATGAAGTTTACATGGATGGATATCCACGTGGCCATTTCAGAGGACCCTGAGTCAGATGGACAATCTAGATTGGCCACATCACCCCTACACATGGAAATAAAATCCATATCTCACCAGGAAACTAAACCTGGTGAGATGAACCAGAAACCATTTTCCCTTAATCTACTTCTATTTATATAGAGTCAGATTCTTATTTATCACACATATATATGCAGTGCTTAGAATGTGCCATGTTATCGCCATGTGTACATTTCGGCGTCAACCATTGGGATTTAACCGAGTCTTTGGTGTAATCAATGAGACCATGGAAAGAGTTTAGTTAAGCTTTATTTAACTTTATCATAATTTTAGTTTGCTTAACAACTAGCTCTAGTTAATTAGGATTTTCATTGAAATTGTAATGAGACTATCTTGTAAATGGTCAAAGGGCTAAAATTATCGTACCAAAAAGGTACCATACATTAAAAATAAGTATAAAAATGCATCTTTTTTACTATGACAGGTGCAAACTAATAGTAAAAATAGCTCCCCGTGTTTGTGCCATGTGATTTACACAAACATGGGATGCACTCTAACACTATTAGGACACAGTAAAAAGGATGCACTTTTTATATCATCAATTTTTTGATCCAGTATCCGAAAACTCTATTTGAGTACTGTAGTAAAACTCAAGGTCATAGTGGCTGCTAGTTGTTGGAGAGAAATTATGATGTATAAATGTGGAAAGGCCTATTAAAGAAGTAGGAGGGTATGTGTAGGAACATGCTTTGAATAATTCCCAATTTTGAAGAAAGGAAATTTGAAGATAAATCATTTCTCCCGCCATTTCAATCATCTCCTCCTCTCTTGCTGTGTTTTTCAAGTCCTTCCAATTTTCTTCCCTCTTCCATTCTCATCACATATCCAGCAGGTTCTCAGCCATATGGACAATTTGGATTGGCAATGTCATCCCTTCATGTGACAGAATGATCAATGTCTCACCAGGAAACTAAACCTGATGAGATAAACGAGACTAACTTCTTCCCTCGTAATGACTGATAGTACAATTGAAGCGATTACTTGTGAAGTTAGAGCAGACTGAAATTCTGAAGCATGAACAGAAATTTGATACTTTGATAAGATCTGTATTTTTTATTTCATCTAGAGCAATTAAAGATTTACCAACAGTTGAGAAATTATTTTATTGCCGAACGCGTTTCATATCATGCAGAGACTACAAGCAAGGGAATTTCAGCCCATTCTGATCACCACCGGATGGTTTTCAAACCCTTTATACTACTAAAAGGTACTAAAGAAGCCCATATTTGGATGATGAATACCCAACTTATGATTGTAAACTGAAGTATTACAAGTACTTGTTAGATTTGGATTTCAGTTATGTTAGATTCTATTCATAGTAAAACTACATATATATATATATATAAGTTACAATGTTGCTGATCAGGTTTGGAGATTCTTTACCTCTTCCATCGCTGTTGCGTGGGTCGGCCCCTGCACGGTGCGAGATTTGCTATCCCAGTGGCAGTTTCATGGGCTTGGTACTCGGGGTAAGATCATGTACAGAGCTCTATTTTTTGAGGTGTTATGGGGGATATGGAACGAGAGAAATAAGAGAATTTTCGAAGATAAAGGCAAGAGGCTAGAGGAGATCATCGATTCCATCATGGTTATGACAGTTTCATGGGTTTGCTCTCATCCATGGTTTAAAGATATTTCGTGGGTAAATATGATGAGATGCTGGGAGACCGTGGCCTATCTGTAGTCCTCTCTGGGGTATATTTTCTTTGCCCCTTTTGTGTTTTTTTTATTTTCTTTCTCTTTTTCGTTTTCTTTGTATTATCGCTATACTCTCTTCTCCTTTCTTTTCTTAATAAAATTCGTTACTGATCATATATATATATAAGTTACCAACGAGGCTCTTTGCAATTGGATGCATGATGAACAACCAACTTATGATTATAATTAAAGTTATAGCAAAGGCAGACGGACACACACTCATAAATAAACTTGAAAAAAAATGATTATACAAATTGATTGTGTAAGGAGTAGAAAGAACAAGATTCACCTGACATCAGCAATAGCTAGCAAGGCAATAAATTTGTCTATAGCAAACCCATTATCAACCAGGCATAAACTATGTGATATGGCAACCTTCTTACCATAAACTATGTGGTACAGCAATTCAAGTTTAAAGAAAGAAAACTAATAATAAAAGAGAGCGAAAGGATAAATTTAGCAGGCATTTGGCATCATATGCACGGTATCGAACATCAAAAGACATCTTAAAAGCAGTCAATCTTTCTAAAATCTCCTTCTCGATCCATATGTATTCTTATATTACTGTTGTTGCTGCTGCTACAATCTACTCTACCATTATAATCACTTTAATCATCAACACTAAACAGTCTCCTCATAGATTGTCAAGAAGAAACACTGATTGCAAATTTATTGTCAATTTCAACAATACTTACGTATCTCATATCACAGTCATCAATCTTATTACTATTAATATTCTGTACTATACCCACCACCAATACCAAATTTGTGCAACCCCTCAATGGCGGCTTGGACCAACATCATACTACCATAAATAAATCTCTCCCTCCTCAACAGCTGCTTGGATCAACATACAACAGCATACTATGGCACAAAGACATCTTCCTGAAGTATTTAATTACAATCAATAGCTATAACACCATTACAGCTAGGGATGTCAATTGTTCGGTCTAAACCGAAAACCGAACAAACCAAACCAAAAAAGATCGGTTTGGTTCGATTTTTTTTCATTTCGGTTTGAAAAACGAAAAAACGAATTAGTTTGGTTTGGTTTCCGATTAAGGCTTCGATTACACCGAACCGAACTAAAATAAATATCCCTAAACCAAACGAACTAGACCTATATACGTCTATATGTATTTGTATATGTATATGTGTATATATATGTGTATGTATATATATTTATTATATAAAATAACATTACTTATCAATACAAACCAAAAAAACCAAATTGTCGGTTTTCATTTCGGTTTGGTTCAGTTTTGGAGCTGTAGTTCGGTTTGGTTTTCGAATTAATAAATCGGTCCGTATTTCGCTTTGGTTCGGTTTTCGGTTTAGCTCAATAAATCTGGGTTTGGTTTAGGTTTGACCACCAAACCAACCGAATTACACCCCTAATTACAGCTACCACATGGATTTTGGACGGCAGCAACTTTCTCATGAAAGCGAGGGATATCTTTCCGCTCCATCTGAGAAGTTATCCAATATGACCAGCAGTAACTTTTAACACAATGAATGACCTCACAATTTCAACAAATGACTGCAATGAAGAAGTGAACAATTTATCAATCAAAGCCGCATATTCGGACACAGAGAAGACGTTGAAGCAGCATATCCACAATTTTATGTTTTATGCTCTCGCAATGTCATCAGACATAAAAGAAGCTAAATTATTCTACAAGAGTTGGATAACAGTGAACACTATAAACTCAAATCAATTTGCTCCAAACACAATCCCCTCTCAGCAAATAGACAATCAGTGATGGTTATGTATTTGAGTTCTACAACTTTGAAAAGACACCTTACTGGATACTTGACAAAATGACATCATAAGAGAGCTTTCTCCAATCTAAACTCTCAGGAAATCTGAGGCATATGCGACTTTGCTCTTTACAATTCACAAAAAAAAAGTTTGAAACCACACAAACTAACGCAAGTAGTAACATAATAGATGCATATTTCCTTGGATGAGAACTTTCCCAAACACCATAATTTACAAGGTTGCAAAGGAGAAGGAGGTGGTGGTGGCAAGGGACTGGGGGTATTAAGACATCACAAGGAAAAATGTAAAGGGAGAGATGAATAGCTTTGAGAAAGAGAAGAGCAAGAATAGCTTTGATTTCAAGAAATGGCAGTTTTCTATTACAGCCCAATGGATGGAGAGTTGGTGGCACACGAGTGAGGTGTGACTTTGCCTTGTAATGTGCCATTTCTTTGTGGGATATACAAAGTTTTTCATATGTATGGGTAAAACACATGATATGCACTCTATTTCTTATCCTCGTCATCAACAATAAGATAAGCATCAACATAACATTTATGTGGTTGATCAGCTTACCGAAAAATGGAGCAATAAGATGCCAATTCAATAATTTAATAACTACTTTATGCAAACAGAATGGATCATTGAATACCTAACGAGTCCGCTAGTATTCTTGTTAATCTTGAATTTGCGTAAGGTATTAAATCCTTCTTTGAACTCAAAGAAGACAAAACATCTCCCAACCTACACAAAATTGAAGGCAATAAGAATATACAAGGGGATGGCAACAGATAGTTTATTTAGCAGTTAAAAAATATGAAACAACTCCTGATAATTTATTTAGCAGTCAACACATATGAAACTACTCCCTGCTAAGAAGACATATTTCAGCCAAAATAAGTACACGAAACAAAAAAGAAAAAGAAGAGTGCAACAAGACTGACTACATAATATTTCATCTCAAAGACAAAAATCTGGCTACCCATATGCCTTCTGTTACCAATTCATGAAAATATTATTTTACACTCCCTCCATGTATCCCTTAACTTTTAACCACATACAAATATGAATTGAGTTGCCTCCTACAATAAACTCATTGAAAAGAACCGATATCTCTGTAGTAATGTTGAATGCAAGTAGGGAATAATATAGATAAAAATCTGGCTACCATATGCCTTCTGTTACCAATTCATGAAAATATTATTTTACGCTCCCTCCATGTATCCCTTAACTTTTAACCACATACAAATATGAATGAGTTGCCTCTTACAATAAACTCATTGAAAAGAACAAATATCTTGGTAGTAATGTTGAATGCACGTAGGGAATAATATAGGGCATTGAAGGATATAATAAAAGTAAAGCACGGACAAAATGCTTCAAGAAAATTATGTAATAAGTAAGAAAATGTTCTCCAAAGATAAATGTGAGGGGCCATTAGTAATAGAAAATAATTTGGTGAATGCTATTAGGAGGGTAAATTGTATGGAGATTACCATAAAATTATTAGGGAAAAATACGATCATATTAGACAATGGGTCCAAAAATGGACAATATTTTTACCCTAGTCTTCAAGCTTCAAAGAACAAATGTGCAACAAGACTTCCACAACAAACAATATTTATTTGTTCGCAATGAGTGAGGAAAATTTCTCTATTTGTTTGCAAGGAGTAAGGAAAGTTTCTCCTGAACATCTTGTATTTTTTTAGATTTATACAAAGTTAAACTAAAATCTTTTACTACAAAAAATTATTAAAAAAAAACAAGAGAGAGAGAGAGGGAGAGGAAGAAACAGAGAGAAAGAGAATCAAATTCTCATGAAAACTAAGCCAGTAACACATAATAAACCCCGTACACATAATAAACCAGTAACACATAATAAATAAATAAACCCAGTTCACATTGCTAGTCCACAAAGAGAGAGAGAGAGAGAGAGAGAGAGAGAGAGAAAGAGAGAAATGTGCCTTGCTTCTCTCAGCCTCTATCCATTAGAATTAGAGGACTGTCCTTTGCAGTCTTTGTATTATCTACCAAAGTTCTTGAAAATGAGAATAGAAAAGCGTGGGTTTAGTGGCAATGGAACCTCAATTTCAGCAAAATCCTAATATAAAGCCTTAGAAGAATTTCAGAAAGTTGAGATAAGATCTGAGAGGGTAGAGTTCCTATAAGGTGAGGCTTTTACTAGGTGCGAAATCCAAAACAAGATCCTCATGATAGAGAATTTGGTTAAGGGGGTAGAGGAAACCTAGGAAATGTGTCTTCCGTAAGGAAAGTAGCAATAATTTGTCTCAACTCTCAACTCTTTATTCATTGTAAAGTGGCAAGGGCTGTCTGTTCCTTTTTCTTGTGTCTCATCAACGTTCCATTGGTGTTCCACGATGATGTTGCAGCCTTGTTGTTTTATCTTCCTGGTGAAGTTAGAGGCAACATTTAACTTTGGAAGATGATTCCTTTTGTGATTTGCAGGAGTTTGTGGAAGGAGAGAAAGAGTACTCTTTGAGGAGAAAAATAAATATCCTTTCCTAAGTAATATAGTCATATAGGTTTTCCTTTAATTGATTGGACTTCAGTGACTGGATTCCCAGGCTTTTATTTCTGGAATACAAGATATTTTAAATATTAAAGATTTTGAGGAGGGCGATAAGATTATGAGAAGGGAACATTCATCACTTTCTGAGAGCTTCAGCAAAGAACAATGGCAAATAAGAGGGGGGGAATTCAAGGCATGACTGTAATTCTAAGCCCCTTTGAAATATCAAGACAAAACAATGTGCCTTTTTCATCGAAGAAAGATAAAGAAAACAAAATAAGGAATAAGAAAGAAAAAGGCACAAACCAACCAGAAAAAAAAAAAAAATTACAGGTATGAAAGGGATCCTCCACACCACACAAAAAAAAATTAAAAGAAAAAAATATATTAAGGGATTTAAAAGCAGACAAAGAAAGGAGTCAAAAAGATGATGCTCCGCATTAGAAATAAAGCCCATTGTTTTATCTCATTGTGATTTCTACCCCATCCCGACAAATTAAAATACAACCAAATACTACAAAGACTTCCCATGTCAGAGATCTTAACTCTCCTCATTGATTATCCAAAAGAAAAGGATAAAAACAAGGTTTTAAGTTTCGCCAAAATGGCCACCCAGCAAAACGAAATGTAGAGGGAATTTGCTGAATTCCCCCATTTTGCCGAAATTTCACACAAAATTTCGCCGAATATGGTGAAATATTTCCCCAATATTTCTCCAATCTGGCAAAATATTCCACCATGTCGGCCAAATATCGAAGAAATTTCTGGCGATATCGAAATTAAAACCTTGAATAAAGAGGACCCCTCCCATCCCAGCTACTTAATGAGATAAAAAGGACTTTCCATGCCAAAACCCTTTTCTTTGTATTGTGAACTACCATCAAGCATTTATAAAATTACAAATCAGCTTTGAGGCTTAAAGTGATACTAAGAGCTCCCAAGATTTAAAAAAAAAAAGAGCATTTCAGCATCTTTTATTGTGAAGATGAGAACCAACCCCTATTTAACAAGTCAGTAATCATACCAAAAAAAAAAGTAAATTTTATACATACACATATTCGTAAATATATATATATATATATATATATATATATAGAATGAACTTACTAGATGTATCAAAACCTAGTAGAAGGTGAAATGTATGGCATGCATCTCCTTAAATATTAAGAATTTATTAGCATGCATTTCTAAGTGACTGAAGAGATATCATTAGTCCAATGCAAGGCAAACAGCAAGTTTAAGAATTTATCAAACAAGAAAGGAGTATATCAATGAATTGCATAATCCCATTAAAGACCAAATATTTACAAAATTCAATGAATCAATAATGACGTTTTTGCAGCCATTGCAAAATAAGAAAAAGGGAAAAACTTACGCAGAAAGTGATCTCATGACATGCAGCAAGTCTGTGACATGCTCTCCACTAGCATCTTCCACACTCAATCCTTCACTTCCAGCCAAATCAACAAGAGAAAGCTTGCTATAAACGTTTTCTCCAGTGATCCAATTGCTATAATGTATATGAATTGTGATAACCCTGGAGATGGCAAAGCCAAGACAACAACATGAAATAATAAACAAGAAAGGAATTTCGAAACAGAACAAAAAAAAACCACAAAAATGCAGGACTGACGTCAAACAACAGTTGACTGGCTAAATTTCAAACTTATAGGCAGAAAAGAATCTATAGTTATGAACATGTGCATACAAGGTTTTAAGCATCAGGTGAAACCGATACGACTTGACTGAGTCATATCAGTTTCGAGGGTGGATGATTCGAACCTATTGGTAGTGGTATCAGCTCATACTTACCAAATTGCCTCTATTTTCTAATGGTTTCGGCTGATAACCAATACATATCGGCAGATACATACTGACCCATATCGGTTTTGGATGGGCACGACATTCGAACCAATACCGATACTTTAAACCTTGTGGGTGCATACGTTGAATAAATGGCAAAGAAACATGCATACAAACAATGACACAGATAAATAGCCCACAGAATGAAATATCACTAATCAGGAAAAAGAATTTGAGACCATACAAATGAGAAACATTGAACTTAAATATGTCACTTCCGCGACTCTGAAGACCCGCTTTCAAGACTTTTGAAAAATCCAAAGGATTCTCAACTTTCTCCTGCATAAGTTCTATAGAAGAATCCGGTGGTCCTAAGCAGACCTTCAACAGATTGCTTCTAGATTCAGAGAGCAAATCTCGTACCTGTACAAACATGAGCAAGGAACCAATTATAAAAAATGTTACAATAAAAAAACAAAAGACGAAGAAGAAGAAGAAAAATAGTAACAAATCTAAGAGAACGTATCAATAATGGAGACAGGAATTGCAAAAAGTAAAATGTAATTAAAAGCAACCTGATCATTGTATATCTCAAAGGCTGTAATGTAGAAGTTAAAGTGTGAAACATAAGTTGTATCTGAGTTGGATAAATCAAAAAGCTCCTCAAAACACCGGACATATAAACCACGATCATGACTAGAACCTTCCTGCAAAAGATGAACACAAATTAAAGAGCAACCAATCAAGCACTAAAGTTGCATTAATGCGTAAAATGTTTGAAAAGGCATACAAAAAAGCACATAAAATATACCATGAAAAATGTTCTACCAACTAGGGTGTTCTTTGAAAAATGAGAGGAAAAAAAAAAGTTTCACCCAGAAAAGCAGTATACATGTGCAGACCAAAAAATCCGGAGAGAGAGAGACGGCGATTCAAAAAAAAAATGTTTTAACCAACAGTGCACCAATGAATTGGTAAGCCCAGGCCTTGAACTTTAAAGTAACTATGACATCAATGGATAAAAAAATGGTTAATATGACATCAATGGATAAAAAAATGTTTAAAATCGACGATTCTGATTAATCCTTTCAGCTATCTATAAGGATGGGTCAAGCATAGGATTGTATCAAATGGATTTTCTTATGGGCCCCATTTTAAGCCATTGCCATAAACTTGTATCACATAGTAAATTTCTATGGACCACATGTTACCATGACATCATCCACATATAACTTATAAGGAGGTGGATAAGTGTGTATATATCACCAGATTGGGCTGACCTGGGTGAGGTCTATATTTCTGGTACCCAAGTCCTAAAAAATATTTGATCGGGCCTCAACCCCAGCCCAGCCCAGCCCATTCTACAGACCAATGCGAAGGGCTAGACCAGACCAATCAGGCCAACCAGGTGCCAAGCCCACTGCCAACCCCAACTTATCTGCCAGTAAACACCTTTGCCACACATGCTTACTCACCACAACATCAATTTAATATACAACTTTCCAAATAAGTATGTCTATCAACATGACAATCAAAAAGCATCTACCTAACCATACAAGCAATGCCAAATACAACCATAACCCCTAGTTTAAGCAGAGAGAAAGGGATTTCATAATACTAATACCCCAAGATTAATTCTATCTCAATTACAATGAAATACGATATCAGCAAGAGACCTTAATGTCCAACATGTTGGGAAGAC
>JAUPMG010099274.1:0-12328 GCA_031762675.1 Pachysandra terminalis | reverse complement strand
CTACCTTACTCTCTGGTTGATGATTGTAATTGGTTCCTTCTAATACATTTTATCCTTTTACAAATCCGTCATCACCAATATCATACGGGGAAGGCAAACGTAGTTGTAGATGCCTTACGCCATAAGCCTCGTTACATTTTTCCCTGTTTGATGCTGTAGGAGCATAGTTTGGTAGAAGCCTTTAGTTCCTTGAGTATTAGATCGCATGAGAGGAAGAGTAATGGTATACTCTTTAGCCTTGTGGCTAGACCATCATTGCTGGATCGGATTTTAGAAGTGTAGAAATCAGATCAGAACCTTCAGCTTTTGGTAGCAGATGAGGCAAAGCTGGATTGGTTGGTACATACAGAAGGAGTGATCAAATTTAGTGGTAGACTTTGTATTCCTAGTGATGAGACAGTTCACAACGAGATGTTGGAGAAAGCTCCCAAGTCATGGTACTCGATTCATCCTGGAGGTACCAAGATGTATTGTGATTTGAGGAGAGTATACTGCTGGTCGAGTATGAAGCGAGACATAGCTCAGTTTTTGGCATGGTTTCTTACATGTTAGCAAGTTAAGGCAAAGTACATGAGGACAACAGGTTTGTTATAGCCTTTACTTGTATCGGAATGGAAGTGGCAACATGTGACCATGGACTTTGTTGTTGGATTGCCTAAGTCGAAGAATGGGTGTGACTCTATTTGGGTAATAGTGGATCGGTTGACCAAGTCAGCTCACTTCTTACCAATATGAATTACGACATCGAGAGATGATATGGTACGGTTGTATATTCGCGAGATTGTGAGGTTACATGGGGTTCTAGCAAGCATAGTGTCAAATCAGGATGCGAGGTTTGCATCTTAGTTTTGGGCGATTTTGTAGAAGCCTTTAGGAGCTCAGCGTGATTTCAATACTACCTTTCATCCTCAGACATATAGGCAGACAGAGAGAGCCAATCAGATACTTGAGGACATGTTGAGGGCACGCGTATTGGACTTCAAGGGAAGTTGGTGTGATCGTCTTCTGTTAGCAGATTTTTCTTACAATAACAGCTATCAGTCCAGTATCGGTATGGCTCCATTTAAGGCACTATACAGGAGGCCATGTAGATCACCTATCTGTTGGAGAGATGTGGGAGACTGTGGTGTTCTTGGACTGGAACTAATCCAAGAGACTACTGAGAAGGTAAACAATATCCGGGAGCGATTGCGTGCAACTCAAAGTTGACAAAAGAGTTATGCAGATCGAAGAAGACGGGATCTTGAGTTCAACATTGGCGATCATGTATTCTTGAAGGTTTCACTAATGAAGGGTGTAATGAGATTCAGAAAGAAGGGGAAGCTTGCACCTCATTTCATCGGACCATTTGAGGTGTTAGAATGTTTTGGGAGTGTTTCTTATGGTCTTGCACTATCGCCTCAATTGGGAGATGTTCATGACGTATTCCATGTATCGATGTTGAGGAAATACGAACTGGATTCATTATATATTTTCGATTGGAAGGAATTATAGCTTCGAGAGGATGTGTCATATGAAGAAGCATCAGTATGGATCATGGATCATAAGAAGAAAGTGCTAAGGACAAAGACCATCCCACTAGTAAAGATACAATGGAACCATCATGATGAATCTGAAGCATCGTGAGGGATCGAATCAGAGATTTGAAAGTGATATCCATCTTTGTTCACGAATTGAGGTATGTAAATTTCAAGATGAAATTTCATTTGAGGGAGGTAGATTGTAGTGATCCTTGTCCTTTTAATGTAATTTAATTGTGATTTAATATTAGAATCTGCTATTGGAAATTATAATGGACTATGGGCTTAAATTGTAGATTAGGGAGTTATTGTAATGAGAACTAGCTATAGGGGCTTACATGTTAATTTTAGGAAGTTTGGGAGTTACTCATGTAATTTACATTCTCTTAGGAGATTAGAGCTTTGGACCCAACGTATGGAGCTATTGGGCTAAATTTGATCGTGTGGCCCATGGGAATGTGTGAGGTTAGTATAGTCCTTTCCTATTTGAATTTGAATTTGTGTTGACTATTTTGGATAGAGAGAGAGTTTCCTGATTCTCTCAACCTCTTTCCAACTAGGAAAGTGGGGTTATAGGAAAGTTTCCATAATCACCTTCTCTTGGCTTTTGGGTGTATTCAACCAAGAGAGAAAGAGAGGACTAACATTTTTGGTGGGTTGTTGTAGAGAAGAGAAGAGAAAGAAGAGAAGAAAAGCTAAGGAAGAAAGGAAGACGGTTGCTAGAAGAACTTGGGTGATCTTGGGTTGTTGGAAAATCTATAGAAAAAGCGTAACAAGTATGTTCCTTGGTTCTCCCTCTTTTCCTTATCATAGGAAAGCTATTAAATCTGTTTTCTGGGTTCTAATGTGAGCATGTTAAGAAAGAATGTGTGAAAGCTATGCTTTATGGGTTTTTATTGTAAGAATAATAAGAATGTGATGATGTATGAATGATACATATTATGTTAACCTAAGTTATGGTGTGAGGATGAATTTATGATAGAATGAGTAGTTCTCAATGTGATTTACTGTGTAATGACATTACAATATGAATAAGCCTATAAATGGATAGGAAAAATGATGAAAATAATGAAAAGGAAGTAGAGATTGTGTATATGGATGTTTCAATTCATACTGTATTGATGTTTGATGAATTTTGAGTGAAAAGGGGTTTTCTGGGAAGTTGTGATGGTAGCGGCAACCTAGCGGTCTACTACTGGGCCCTGGGTAGTGTAGGAAGGCCTCGGGTTAGGCTGCCGAGCAAGGCACGACCTATTGCGAGGGACGAGGTAGGGTGGCGGTATACCGCCAAAATGCAAGGTGGGCCAATGGCCATGAAATTTTATTGAGAGTTGGATTTTGTCCTTATGAGGTTGCGTGTGGTGTTAGATTCTCATAATAATGAGCGTGTGATGATTTGTGCAACAAAATAGTGTGAGTGCTACGAATCGCAATCTTCAGTGAGATGATATTGAATATTATGATTTATGGGAAGCATGTGTTACTATTTTAACCTGAGAAATGGGTGACTATGTTGAATGTGATTGTGTGGACAGGAGATGCATGAGTTATGCATGAGGCATGTGTGAGGTCCCTATGTGACCTAAGTATCAAATATGCATGAGTCGGTGTGTTATCCTAGAGAGATCATTATTGGGTTCCAGAATTCCTAAGTTAGGAGATTCTGATAAGAATGTGTGTATATGCATGAGTTATGGTATTTCCTATCTTTGGGTATCATTCCCTGAAAGGATGAGTTATGGTATTTCCTACCTTTGGGTAATATTCCGTGAAAGGAAGAATGATGTTTAATCCTACCTTGGGGTAGAAATCCCCGAAAGGAAGTGCAATAGTAGTTCCTACCTTTGGGTGACATTCCCTGAAAGGAATTGAGTATGGTAGTTCCTACCATTGGGTGGCATTCCGTGAAAGGAATTGAGTATGGGTGTGTGTTGACACATTCCTTGGGTATAATTCCCAAAAGGAGATGTGAGTATTATTTACAAGGTTAGGCAATGCCTAACACCTTGCATATACATCTATTTCATCCACATCAGTTCATTGATTAGCATTGTGCATCATGTGTATTCATCCTCACCATTATTGATTGTATGTGTGCGCCAATAGCATCATTATGCATGTTTTATGTTCATCTTCATTTCTTCATTGTGGGTGATGTTGTTCTTTAATTCAGTTTATCTGTGTGCTATTTATCATTATTATGGGTATGAAATTGGAAAGCATGTGGTGATATACGTGTTTGCATGGTGTGAGTTAATGTTGTGTGATTGTGATAATAGGAAGAGGCATAGTCCTTGGTTTCCTACTAGGCCTCCAAAGCTCACGCCTTCATGCACCAGGTTTCCGGCAAGGATGAGGAGTTGGACGTGGACATGGATGGGAAGGACACTGGTTGAAGCAAGTTGCTGAATTCTAATTATGTGTTGTTGTTACTGTTTAGTTTATGTTTTCATTTAATTTGGGACTGATGTAATATGACCCAAGAGGACATCGGATATTGTTCGATTGTTTTACGACTTTGGGAATTATGAATCATGGTTGTATTGAACAATTGATATGTTTTTTTTTTATTTGAGACTTCCGCTTTATTTATTCAACTCTGATAGACCATATGAGAAGGTACTTGTGGTTGTGGACCGCATCCAATGGTCGGATTTGAAGGTCGTACCTTGCTATTATATATCTCGGATTCGGAGCGGGACATGAGTGATGGAGGCTGGTGTAGTGAGTACTGTATAGGAGTGGAGCACTGTTGAACAGCCGGTAAGGGGAAATCGATCTGCATTGCTTAGTGATGTGGACGTAGTGTTTCATTTAAGAGGGGAGTACTTAGAGTCAGATTCTGAGGAAGGGATCCAAGAGGAGTAGATCCCTTGTGGTTCCATAGTGAGTTTGCGGGTGTCAGGTCATTCAGAACCCAATGGTGGGGGTTACGTATCATCGTCAATTTATGCGAGCTATCCCGCATGATGAAGCTGGTGGGGAAAGGTCAGAGGAGATTCCTCAATCTGGCAACAGGGGTGAACAGTTAGGTTGTTTATCTGGCTTTGGGGTTGTGGAAGGCACAACAACCTCTGGAGCTATAGGTGGTGGGGTGGGGTCGGTTTCTTCAATTAATAGCATGGGCAAAGGTTCATCCAGGGCTGGTGTTGGCCTAATAGTTTCTCAAGTGAAAGTAACAATCCCTTCATCGGGGGATAGGTCCATTGTGCTACCCACAGATAAAGTCAATGTGCTAGGCCATTAGGTGTCAGCAATGGCATCGCATATAGCGGATCGTATAATTGCTAAGTATGGGGACATCACAACGTCTATGGGCTGTCAAATGCCGGGGTTTTCGATTATTTTTTATGAGGAGATGGCGGTGTTGGTTCGCCTTTTGATGTCAAAGAACTTCTTTACACTTTCATAGAGTGACTTAGAGGTTCTGAGAAAGGGAATGATAGACTTGTAGGTGACACATGTTCCAGCGCAGTCGTTATTCTAGCGGATCGAAGTTGTTCAGTCGATGCATGGACGTCTCGCTATCAGCGAGAAGACGATATCGCTTAGGAGAAAAGTATCTGAAATGGATTCTAAGCTAGTGGTGATAAAGAGTGATCTTGCTCATTTAGATGCGATGGAGGCAAAAGCAGGGGAGAACCCTGCGTCCCTTGACATGGAGTCAATGTTCAGCACCGATCTGTTGTGATTCTTGGTGTGTGATTTTCCCATTTCTCGTGTTTTTTTTTTTTTTTTGAGAATAAAGGTATTTGTGTACTATACCCGTTATCCTTGTATGGTGTTATCAATCATAAAGTAGAAATGCTTTTTATTTTTTTGACCTTCTATTAATAACCCTAGCAAGGGGTGGATGGTGAACATATAAAATACGGTAAAGGCATGAGATGCGCGGGCATTTTTTTTAATTTTATATTTTTTCTATTTTTACGAATAGTATTGCTTCAGCCATTTTCCATTGATCGGATCAAACAAATTGTTTCCCTCCATAGTCACTAGGCGGTAGTATACTGCAGCTTGTGCTTCTCTAATCACGTATGGTCCATCCCATTTAGGTGTGAACTTAGGTGCCAAGAGGCCTTTCCATACATGCATTGTTGTCTCGAGGAATATGTCGCCCTCTGAGAAAGTTCTTGGTTTAACCATCTTGTCATACGCTCTGGCAATTCGTGCTTGATACGTGCCAGTCTTTGCTTCTACTTCACTGCATCTTGCTTCTAGTACCTCAAGGTCGGTTGTTATCCCTGAGAACCATGCTGGGTCATCCCATTCCATGGATGGGTTGGTGAAAATCATCTCTGTGGGGATGGAGAATTAAACTAGTAACACAGCCTATGTTCAGTATACCAAGCTGAAAGGTGTGTTTTTTGTCGGGCTTCGTGTGGATGGTTAGTATGACCACATCGCTAGGGGCACAGAATCCTGCCATTTGGCATGGTTACCATAAACCATCTTGCTGAGAACCTTGAGGAGTGACTTGTTAATCCTTTCGGCCTGTCTGTTGCCCTTCTGGTACTAAGGTGTGGACCTCATGTGTTTGATGCGGTAGGTGCATAACAAATGTCGCATGTGGCGGTTGAGGAAAGGCGTCCCATTGTCCGAGATGATGCGGCTTGGGATCCAAAATTGACATATAGTGTTCTCCTTTAAGAATTGTGTCACTTCTTGTCTAGTCACTTTCTTCAATGGTACGGCTTCAACCCACTTTGTGAAGTATTCAGTGGCCACTAGTATCCAGCGGTGCCCTTTCGAGGGTGGAGGTCCAATCAGGTTGAGGCCCCATGTGCGGAAAGGCCATGGGGTTTTGACATGTTGAGCAAGATGGTTGGGGCGTATATGAGGTTGCACTAAATCTGACATGCATGGTAGAGCTTGACATAGGCTGTAGTGTCATTTTCCATAGTTGGCCAATAATATTCGATACTTAAAAGTGGATGGAACAGCTTATTATTCCCTTGATGTTCGCCGCATTCACCCGTGTGCACTTCTTCCAAGGCACTCATTGTTTGTGCTAGTCCAAGGCATCCGTGATTGTGCCCTCCAAATCCCAAGCGAAACAATTCTCCTTACTTGAGGTGATACCGAGAAGCTTTTCTTCTAAACTTCATCCTTGCGATCCTTTCCTCTATCGTGTGATTATGGGCCAAATACTCTGCATTTGGACTTCTCCAATTGCTGGTGTTGTCAATGATATTACATTATGCTTTATTAGAGGAGTTGTGGCAATTCGGATTGTTTCTTTCTAGCTTGCAGCATCTTTAGACATGGAGGGCCAATAATAGCCATCGTGTTGTAATCTTTGATACAAGCTGATGTTTGCTGTCGATGTTGTGGCACATGTCTGCACGTGTACTTGCGTGAGCTTGTGTTCGGTTTTTGTTGCTGATAAGCATCTGGAAAAAACGCTATCAAGTCCCTTTATATGTAGTAGAGCACTCCCTCGTGGCTCCGAAAGGACCGTACTTCTTTCAACTTCTGGGATTGCATTTTTAGTTTATCTTTGACATCTTTTATTCAACCGCCTTCCTCGAGCCCTATCGTTGCCTCAACTTGCTAGTCGGAGGATAGTGACTTTCTTTCACTTTGAATGGTGGTGCAGGATCTCTCCATGGGCAGGTAGGATCCAATTGATGCCAAAGCATCTACGTGTCGATTGTCTTGTCTAGCCATGTGATTGGATATACAAAAGTGGAAGGAGTCCAAAAGGCATTGTGCCAATGTCCAATATTCGGACAACTGTATTTCCTTAAGCACAAATGTCTCTGATAATTTCTTAGCAATGATGTTGGATTCTTGAAGGATTTTCAAATTACAAATTCTCGTGTTCCTTGCAATGGTCAGACCTAGCAGAAAGGGCTCATATTCTGCGTTATTGTTGGTGCAAGGAAAATCCAACTTGTAGGCGTAGGAATGGGATGAGCCGCATGGGGTGGTCAGGACTATTCTTGACCCTCCGGTGACGACAAGAGAAGAACTATCGAAGCTTAACGTTCGGGTGCCCTCGGTGTCCCATACCTCATGGACTTCGAGTAATTCCTGGACTTCACTGTCAGGGAATTGAGCCAACAAGATTTTCCGGTGCCGGGTTCTTGACTGCTTTCATGGCCATACACGATGCTTCGAATTTAGACATATACAGAAGCAATTTCATGATTCTACCCGACAAAAGGGGCGGAGTGATCAGGTATTTTATCAGGTTCACTTTTGTCCTGATCTCGATCTTGTGGACCGTGAATTAATGGTGTAGTTTTTTGGGGTCATTTATGAGGGCGAGACATTCTTTCTCGATGCGAGGGTAGCGGAGCTTTGCTTCCCTTAGTACTCGGCTCAAGTAGTAAACTGGTCGTTCTATCCCATGGTCTATTTATTAAGCTAGTAGAGTTGCGATGGATGACTTAGAGTGCGCCAGGTATAGTATCAATGGCTTATCTTTTGCCAGTGCGGAAGGCATGGCCGTATAGTAGAAGTTATCAAAAGGCGTCCGAAGGGCCGTTTTCTTTGCATCTTCTTCAGACAATTTTATTTGATTGTACCCGTTAAACTTGTCCATGAAGGAGAACATTTCATGGCTAGCCGTTGTATCAACCAGTAAATCCATGTTAGGCAAGGGGAACTCATCCTTTGGCATGCCTTATTGAGATCACAGAAGTCTATGCAACATCTTATATGGCCGCTCTTCTTTACTGGCACCACATTAGCCAACCAAGTCGAGTGTTGGATTGGCTTGAAGAAACCTACTTGTATCAACTTTTCTACTTTTGCCTTGATTTGTTCCTCCGTTTCTGGCCTGAACACTCGCAATGCTTTACTGGCCTTTGCCCCCAAGCCAGGTTTAGGTGGTGGGTGATCAGCGTGGGGACAAGACCAGGCATCTGATCATAAGACCAAGGAAAATAGTCCTCGAATTTCGATAACAGTCGGACTAGGGTTATGTTTTTTCATGGCAAAGGTTCTTGCTCACATTAATTGAATTTTTCTGTCCGTCTCCCTGTGCCAAGTTGATCGTTTCCAAAAAATTGATTACCGCCTTCACGGCCTTATGTAGATATTATGGGATTTCATGACATGAAGGCATAGGCAGGTGATCTTGCTGAACCTCACAACACTAGGGTGTCGGGGAGGGGGATCCTTCATGGCTAGTGGTCCCACCCACCGTCAGAACTGATAGGCCGTTCTTCCGTTTAAGGTTCAGACCCTTATGCTGACGGGCTTGTTGCCTCTTGCTCTTGTGTTCCTTTGGGGATGCAAGTAGGGTTCAACTATATTATTTGTGTGCAGATCCCAGGTGAGAAACGGTACAACCTTTGGAGTTTGTATCAAGGTCTTGCCATCATAAGCTAATTCGTCATAGAAGACGGCATCCGTCATGTATGTATACGCTTGCGAGAAGGGTTGCCTTGTTGCCATCACCCTAAGTTATCACCCATTATGGAAAGATTATGTGCATTAATGGTACGTGGACGGCACCGCTCCAAACTTTTGGAACCAGTTTCATCCCAACAACATGTGGTAATTTGTATCGACGTCAATAACATGAACCCTGGTTGGTGCTCTAAATGGACCGGTGCTGAGATCGATCCAACATTACCCAAGGGTGTGGTAGGTAATTCCTCCAAATCCAGTTATTGATATAGATTGGCGGGTTATGAGCCCTGTTAGATATTTGATGGCACGCATGATCTCCATTAGGATAATATTGATCCCCGAGCCTAGATCACAGAAGGCTCTCTTCAGCTTGACACCTTGAACTTTGGCGGTGACATATAAAGGGCAGTTATGATCATGGTACGGATACTCCATGTCGGCCTTTGTAAAGATGACGGTGGCAAGGGCACCTTTGAATGACCTCTAAGTAGTTGTGATGGCCTTGAAAAATTGGTCTCTGTAGTCCTCTACCATGGTCATCAGGGCACTAGTGGTGGCCCATCGAGTGGGAGAGAATCCTAAATCGTCAAAGAAACTGCGAAACTTTGGGTGGTTAACTAATGTATTAACCATGAAGGGGGTCCAAAAAGTGAATTTCCAATGTGGGCATCCCCTGCGCTGGGATTTCCATGAAATATGGTAACTCCTCTTCGAGAGGAGGCAGAGCTTTTATGGAGATCATATTCACATGCTCCTTTCCTAGTAAACGAGGCAACAGATCCTCATTCACCAATCTCCTGGGGTGGGCCTCCTCTAGTTGTAGGATTCCCTTGTACAGATTCTCCTTGAAGATCCACCTCAGAGTATAGCAGCCGCGGATATGGTGCGTGCTGACGTGATGGAACGTGCAGTAGCCGTGGGTAGTAATTGCACGTAAGGTAACCTTACGATACCATCATGGAGCCATTTCTCCAAAATTTCTTCAGCTTCCTTCACCATGCGTGGGAGGGATGGAGGCGATGAAGAATCTACCCGTGGGTGTCTTGGTGACCCCTCGCTTCGTCATTTTGGAAAATTTTCAACGGTGGCTACCACCGTTCTCTTTTCTCTCCTTGGCAACCTGTCAAAAATAACCATCGATATACTGGTTTTTCTGATAGATTCCAGCAACTTGGTGAATGTCACTATTTCGATGTTTTCCAGTACAACCCTATAGAATCTTTCTATTTCACCTAGTCATAACTAGAATAGCTTTTCTTCTATTATAGGTTCATGGCACTCCAGTGTCTTATCGATTAGTTTTTGGCGTATGTGACCAATCATTCGTCATTCCATTGGTTGGTTCTGTTGAGGTCGAACAACGTGATTTGTTCCTCGACATTGAAAAACTTTTGCATGAAATGGGTAATCATCTCCTCCCATGTGTGTATCGACCTAGGCTGGAGGTTACTATACCAAGAGTATGCACGATCTATGAGGGACTTGGAAAATTCACATAGGCGCGGGTCTTTGTTGGCTACGTGGATGCCCAAGGCATCGATGAATCAATTCACATATTCCTTGTTGATATCCATCCTTCTATTATATTGAGGAAATGAATGGCTGACGTATTCGACGAGGAAGGCACGCTTTAGGAGGTCAGCTGGATATGGAGAGCGAACATCTATGTTAGAACCGGCGGCCACGAAAAATTAGGCTCACTACTTTTCGAACATGGCTTTGACATCTTCATAGGTGACGTATGCTGAAGGCATATTGTTTGCCTCCTCAGCAGGGATAGGAGGCATATGAATCGGCTCAAGCGTAGGTCACCTCACTTTAGCTTCATTATTGGGGCGAGATGTGACCTAGGAGCATTGTGTCATTTCTTTCAGTAGCACATGTAGGGTCGCTAAATAAGCGTTCCAATTGACGGGGTCGTCCAGATTGCCCTTGCCCCTCGCCCTCTGCAAGACCGAGGAGTCACCATGACTCTCAGGTTGTACGTTTGGGGCGAGAACGGGTGGCAAGGGAGGATCCGACTAGTTCTGACAAGTCTTTCTCCTTCGACCTCCTGCCATCTAAAGAGATCCCCAGCGAAGTCATCAAATAATGGAGGTGGGGTAGGGTATCAGTGATTGGTAAGAGGGAGCAGAGTGCACTCATGGGATCCTAAAAGAACAAGAGTAGTTTCAGGTGTGTAGAGGTGTTTTGCTAAGTCACGTATCACTTTCTACCCTTAAGATTGAGGGTATATATAGTAGTGGAATAGTAACGGTACATTATTATATTATGATTCCGTTAGCCGTTATGATGACCAGGTGTTCAGGATCCCTTCTTCGAATGATGATGCTGGGTGTGGACCCTGAGTAGTGGGTCTCTGTCCCAGGCCTCTAACCTACAGGCCCACGATTTTTCCCCGAAATTATCCTCTCATGAGACTAGGAGTTACAATTCAGATACTTCATACTGATGATACATGGCACGAAGTACACCCTTCATGTGACCATTCCATTTGGGCCATCTAAGAAGAACTAAAAAGACATTTGAAGTTTCAACCTTCAAAGCTCACTTACATGGCGTCCAGCTAATCATAAAGTATATGACCTATTCATCGATATTCAAGCCTCAGTTATTTGTTCACATAGAACAAGTCTATTTTTCTATTTGTCCAATCATCCATTCATTAGTTTAAGGGTATATTACACTTTCACCCTTGAGGTTTGTACCGCTTGCATTTAGACCCCCTGAGGTTTTTGAAACTACATTGACCCCCTTTATCTGAAACCTAAGGGATGGAATGATTTACCCCTAATAAAATATAAAATTACTCTTCTCATATCCACCACCCCTACCCCCCACCACCACCCACCACAACCACAAGAACCACCCCATCACCACCACCCCACCACAACCACCACCGCCACCACACTGCACAGGTGTTGGGGTGGGGTGGTGGTGGGGGGTGGGGTGGATGGTAGTGGTGGGGGTGGGGATGGGGGTGGTGGATTTGAGTGGAGTAATTTTATATTTTATTTGGGGTAAATCAGTTCATGATCCCCTTAAGGTTTCATATGAAGGGGGTCAATGTAGTTTCAAAAACCTCAAGAGGTCTAAGTGCAAGTGGTACAAGCCTCAGGGGTGAAAATGTAATTTACCCTTAATTTAATTCCTTGTATATATACTTTAGGTTGCGTTTGGAACCCGTAAAGTGTGAGAAAGGAAAAAAGAAAGTGTAGTTTTCTCTTTCTTGTGAGGGTTGGATAGCAAGAAAATGCAAAAAAGAGTGGGCCCCACTGTTTTTTGAAAAAGAGAATGATCAAAAAAGGCACATTTTTTTCTTGTCAAACTGGTTGGATTTTGCGTCGTGAGAATCCTTTTTTGGTCTTTTTCCACATTGTTCTTCCCAAACATCCATATTTACAACGATTGACATATATATTTATATTTATATATATATATAT
>JAUPMG010099263.1:0-11238 GCA_031762675.1 Pachysandra terminalis | reverse complement strand
TCTGAGTCGGGTCGGATTCCATTTTCGGCTCTTGATCCGACCCGCCTGATGAGTCTGAGTCGGGTCGGATTCCATTTTCGGCTCTTGATCCGACCCGCCTGATGAGTCTGAGTCGGGTCGGATTCCATTTCCGGTTCTTAATCCGACCCGCTTGATCTTGGGGTTGTTCCTCAAGTCTTCAAGGGTATTAAACTTGGATTTCTCCTCTCGTCCGGGCAATGAAACTTGATCATTTAAAGCTTGCTTTAATCTGCCTTTTATCCGAATTGTCCCGAACATTGTCAAACCTGCATAATCAGGAAACATGCATTAACTCATTCATTTAAACATAGTCCAAGGACTAATAAGCATGGGTAATGAGATTATAAATGCAAGTGCTACGCACTTATCATGGGGTATTCAACAACTTGATGTTTCAAACGCATTCCTTCACAGTTCTTTAGAAGAAGATGTGTTCATGTGCTAGCCCCCTGGTTTTATTCATCAATGTCGTCCTAACTATGTCTGCAAATTAAGGAAGGCTCTCAATGGCCTCAAACAAGCTCCACGGGCATGGTTCCAACGACTCAGCACATTTCTTGTTGATTTGGGATTCAAAGGATCTAAGGCTGATTCTTCACTCTTTATTCTTCAACATCAAGGTATCACTGTATATATTTTGGTGTATGTGGATGATATTCTTGTCACAGGAAATAATCCAACACTCATTTCCTACCTCATTCAGTCCCTTGGGCAAGAATTTGCACTGAAGGATCTCGGATCACTTTCTTACTTCCTTGGAATTGAAGCTCATAAAACAGCTTCTAGTCTATTTCTCTCCCAAACCAAATGTATCCTTGATCTGTTGAAACGCACCAATATGACTGGTGCTAAGCCATGTGTTACACCAATGGCTACTGGTTGGCCTCTCTCCAAGTTTGATGGTGTAAGCTTGACAGATCCACAAGAGTACCGACGTGTCGTAGGGGCTCTACAATATCTCTCTTTTACAAGACCGGATATTGCCTTCTCTGTTAACAAAGTGTGTCAATTCATGCAAAAACCGAGCGATATTCACTAGTTTGCTGTGAAACGCATCCTCAGGTATCTGAAAAGCACAGCTAATTTTGGCCTATTTTACTCATCCTTGTCCTCTGGATCTCTTCAATGCTACTCAGATGCGGATTGGGCAGGATGTCCCGATGATCACAGGTCCATAAGTGGCTTTTGCATCTACCTGGGCTCTAATCTTATTTCATGGAACTACAAAAAGCAACATACGATGTCTCGATCCAGTACTGAGTCCGAGTATCGTGGACTTGCAAACGCAACATCAAAAATCTCATGTCTTCAAACATTGTTTTTCGAGCTTGGTGTACATCTGTCGTCATCCCCTATCCTATGGTGTGATAACATCAGAGCCACTTATCTCACTGCCAACCCAATCTTTCATGCTCGAACCAAGCATGTTTAGATTGATTATCACTTTGTTCGTGATAAGGTTGCAAGAAAGAATCTTCGTGTTCGGTTCATCTCATCAAATGATCAAACGGCGTACTTTCTCACCAAACCGTTATTTGGACCACGGTTTGTTTTATTACGGTCCAAGCTATCGGTTCAAACGAACCTGCTACGCTTGAGGGGGGTGTTACGGATAGGAGTCCATGAGTCAAGTGGACTCCTATCCACGTGTGCCTACGTGCATAAATGTATATTTTGAAATTCAAATGTGTAACTGATTGTAATTTGGAGATACTATATATAAATCAGAAAAGTTTTCACTTTCCTTAAGTTAAGGAGAACCAAAAACTCTTTGAACATTTATAGCCCCAAGAATGAAGGAATACAAGACTTCAAAGAGAATAGAACAATTCCTATTTTCTCAGAATAGGTTTAAAATAACACAACAAAAGCCATCTCATAAAAGGTCATTTGGGTTGAAATTTTTATGGGGAATTATAGACATCTTATGGGATCCATATGCATGAAAAATGGAATCACATAAATCATACTCCAAAGTGAAGTTAATGAATCTGTAAGTCTACTTTGCTGCTTCTCAGAAAGAATTGAGGCTCAAATCAAATGATTACAGAAAATTAAAATTTATAAAATTTGGTACGATGTTAAGAAACTTATATAAGGTCATTATGGACTTGGTCTAGCTCACATCAAAATTCCCAATAAAGAAGTAGCTATATAATGCAGCATAAAAGAAAAGCTGCCCAGTTTCAAGTTGCTTTCACACAGAAGATCAAATAAAAACTGAATCAAATGAAATCAAAATGGGATAAAATTTTTAGCAAGTTAAAAAAAAAAAAAAAAAAACTTTAATGAAGTACGTAGATGTAAGAATGTCCAAGAAAAACCTCACAAATGAAAAAAAAATAATAATAAAAAAAAATTACATCAACCCTAGTAAAAACATTATAGAGAAGGTCAGTCACCCATCTGTTGATCGTGATTAAGCAATAATAATAAGCAGTGAAAACGAAGATCAAACAAATGCACACAAGTATTCGTGGTTCGGCAAAATCTACGTCCACGGAATAAAAGAAGTTTTCACTATATCAAAAGCGAATTATGATTACAACTTATACTCCTATCCGATATATGAAACAACTTCCCAATATATCCTTACCGAACTATAGGGGCTCTGTATCCGGTCCGCACCCCCTTTCGCTCCGCCCATTGGGGCCTCTCCCCCTTGGATCTAGAGACTAGTTATGAACAACCCACCATCTAGAACACCATCAGATTCTGATCTTCCCCAGTTTTGTGCCTTAGGGATTCTTCCACATATTTGTATCATACTCAAAGTAACACAGCATCATTCCTCTTTTGATTGACTCACATGTAGGTTATGCTTCATTGCACCACTCTTCCGTTTATGATCACATTTTTTTTTATGTTTTTTGAATCAGAACTTTCTGGGTGTAATAGCTTCTTCATTGCAAGTGGCAATCAAAAGCTCGTGCACACTAAAGAGCTATCTCGATTTATACAGGGAAATCCCACTATATGGAATGGCATCCACAGCACTCTGGAGCTATAAATCCTGCCCCATTGCTCCAACCTGTCCACAACATTCTTTTCTTCCACCAAGTCAATACTCTACTAAGAATGAAAAAATTACAGCAACTTTGTAGCTGCTCATGCATCAAATTATTTTGTTTCAGCAAATCCTTCTGGGTTCAATTAGGGTTCTTGTTTAAGTTCTTAGTCTCTCAGGTAAACCCATTTTGGATTCAAGTCTGTTATTTTCTCTTTGTCTCCTTGGTAGGCTACTTGGCTTTGAAGGTCTCAAAGCCAAGAGCTGTCGACGGTCGAAATGGAGGTATTCTCCAATACTCAACTTGTTGTCATAACCATTCTAATGTTAGTTGGTGGAGAGGTCTTCACTTCTATGCTTGAACTTCAGTTCATGAAGTCCAAGTTCAAGAAAGAGAAGATTGAGAGCTTGAGTTGTTCGACCGATGATCTCAATCCTATCGAGTTGGGGTTGGTAACAGGTACAATCCCAGAATCAGAAAATGGGAAATCTGTTATTAACAATTCAGATCAAATTGATCAGTCCACGGATACTGAGGATTTGAAGTACAACTCTATCAAGTATTTGGGTTATCTAGTATTGGGTTACCTACTAGTTGTTCATGTTCTTGGTTCAATCTTGATTTCTTTGTATCTTAGCCTAGTTCCAAGTGCAAGAGATGTACTGAAGAACAAAGGCCTTCAGATACAAACTTTCGCCATCTTCATGACGGTCTCGACATTCGTGAATTGCGGTTTCGTCCCTACAAATGAGAATATGATAGTCTTCAAGAAGAATTCAGGTCTCCTCTTGCTTTTGATTCCTCAACTCCTTCTGGGTAACACTTTGTATCCTTCATGCTTGATATTGGTGATCTGGGTATTGGAGAGATTTACAAAGAGAGTAGAGTTTAGTTACATGTCAAGAAAGAGTAGTACTGGAGAGATTGGTTATGCTCACTTGCTTCCCAGCTTGCATTCTCCCTTTTGGTTGTTACTGTTTTGGGGTTTATAGTGATGCAGGTTATATTGTTTTGGTGTATGGAGTGGCATTCAGAAACCATGGATGGGATGAATTTTTATCAGAAATTTGTGGGTGGATTGTTTGAAGCAGTAAACTCCAGGCACGCAGGTGAAACAATCGTTGATCTCTCAGTCATCTCTCCTGCAATCTTGGTGCTCTTCATAGTAATGATGTTGGTCTCTCTCTCTCTCTCTCTCTCTCTCTCTCTCTCTCTCTCTCTTGCAATCTTGGTGCTCTTCATAGTAATGATGTTAATCTCTCTTGTAATTTTGGTGCCGTTCATGGATGCGCGTAAATGCATCACATTCTGAAAAGTGTGTCAAAGTTTTGATGCATTGTTGCGTATTTATGTACGCCAATGAACACGTGGCGTGCATAGATATATGCTACAGCATCTGTTACGCGCATTTTGCTCTAGACCAGAGTTGTGATGCATTGGTGCGTATCTATGTGCACCAATGAACACATGACGTGCATAAATATATGCTGCAGCATTTGCTATGCGCATCTTGCTCTCTGGACAATATTGTCCCTCTCTAGGTCTCTCTCTATCATTTAATTATCTTTGGGAAAAATAGGGAATAGATTTAAGGTTAATAAAATTGACACCCCATTAGGTTTGATATAATGGCAACAAATACCTCTCAAAACTTGGTCATTACAACCAATACCTTTATTAGTCCAAACTATAGGGTTTCTAACGATCTATAACAGAAACTTATCATTTGACCATAATACTCTTTTATTAATTGTTACGTTTTTAAGTATGTTAAAAGGATAGAAAATTAAACTATTAATTTATCCTATAATTATAAGAGATAGTTGAGGTTTTCACAATTTTCAATGTTATGAAGCTTTTTTCTTCTCCTATATAAGCACCTATTTTGTTCTTAAGATCATTAAACTAGATATAAAAGAGTATTTATGTCTTTAAAATATGCTATTATAAACAAAAAAATAAATATTCCGTTACTTTATTGACTGTTACTATTGGAAAGGGCTTTTTGTAACATATTTCAAAACTATAGGGGAGGTATTTGTGATGGCCAAGGTTTGAGGGTACTTATTGCCATTATGTCAAACTTAAGAGAGTGTGAATGTAATTTACCTTAGATTTTAAAAGTAAGGATAATTTTGTCATTATTCTGAGGTAAATTGGCCAGGTAGGCTCCACATCAATAGCTTATGGAGCAAATCATATAAGGAAAAGTGCCCTTGTGATTTAAACAAACAAGAGTACACACATACATACACAAGTATCATAAACCTTGGGTTCAATGTCTGTTACTATAGATTATTTCAGAAACTAATACCTTAATTAATATTTAACTATGTTCTTCAGGTACCTTCCTCCATATACTTGCTTTCTACCTGTCAAAGAGGAAGAACAGTCTTTAAGAAGCTGTAGAAAGAATAAGAAAAAAGGGGATGGCTTGTGGAGAATCTCATATTCTCACAGCTGTCTTATTTGATCTTCTTCATCATCTTCATTTGCATCACAGAAAGAAAAAAGATGAAAGAAGAACCCCTCAACTTCAATGTTCTGAACATCATTCTTGAAGTAATAAGGTAAGTTCTTCAATTATCTCTCTCTCTCAATTGAAAGAGAAAAAAGTTGAAAAAAGATCCCCACAAGGAGAAGTTGTTCTTATTACTTATGCAGGAAGTTAGTTTCTAAACATATTTAAAACTTTGAAATTGACACTTCTAACCCTATCTACATTATTAAACGAAGTTAGTTTCTAAACATATTTAAAACTTTGAAATTGACACTTCTAACCCTATCTACATTATTAAACTTTTTGAAAATGATATTTTTATCTTTAAATTTTCAGATGATTTTGTGTTAGTTGGTCTTGTTAAGGTATTTTGTTAGACATAGTGGCACATATTCACTTAGTCTTTAGATTCAAGGGGGAGGGACCGGAGGAGGGATCCGCAGTACAACAAGGGTATATTGAGAATTTGTCCTATATATCGGATAGAAGTATAAGTTGTAAACCTAATTCTTTTTTAACACAATAGAAACTTTTTTCTCTCCTGTGGATGTAGGCTTTGCCGAACCACATATATCAGTTGCATTGTTTTGATCTTTGTTTTACAATGTTTATTATTATTGCTTGATCTAGATCAACATATTTAACTTACTCGAATTACCAAACGTACGTTTTTTTCAAACCAAGCAATTTATTGTTGTTGTGGATATATAAATGCTCCCGTTGAGTCACTTATTCAACTAATGACCAAACACAACCCTTGTGACAAAGGAAGCTCTTTCTGATATATCATTTACAATTCGATTTATATTAGTTCAAGAATTGGATTGAAGAACATGGTTTCAAGGATCGGTCTAGATCGGATCGGCCAGGATCGGTCCAATCCCAAGCCACGATCCAACTTATTGTATCAAGTGGCTTTGGCTCGGATCGATCCAACCGATACCGATACGGATCGGTCGATCCGGTCCGATCCAAATTTTTTTTCAAAGGACAATCCAAAAGTTGGATAGGATTAGGATCGACCGATCCAATACCGGATCGGCGATCAAGATCGGGATCGGCCCGGACCGGTCCGATCTAGGATCCCGAGAATAAAAATCTTGTTGAAGAAAATATGTTCTTCTTTTTCATTTTGTTACTTTTGATATTTTTCTTTTCTTCTTTAAGTTTTTATTGCATATTTTCATAAAAATTTTGAAACTACTTGCAGTGCATATGGAAATGTTGGCTTCACGACCGGTTACAGCTGCAAACGCAAACGACAATTGAATCCCAGTAGTTACTGCAAGGACACATGGTTTGGATTTGTTGGATGATGGAGCATCAAGGGGAAGTTTATCCTTATATTGGTTATGCTCTTTGGAAGACTCAAGAAGTTGATGAATATTGGAGGTAGAGCTTGGAAACTTTCATAGTTGGAACAACAAATACAACATTGTACAAGACGGGATGGAGAAACAAAATTTTTGTTATCGGCCCCAATTAATGGGGACAAGGCATTTTTTGGGGGTAGAAGAGAAATATTATTTATAACTGTGAACCATACAAGACGTAGACTGTTCCATTATATCGTCCCATGCAACTGACAGTGTACATCGGGGGAGGTTGTTTGTCCATGTTTGAGAAACATAGTTGTCAAGAACGAAAGATGCTAAAGTATCAGCAACCATATTCCCTTCACGAAAAGTATGAGAAATTCGATGTTGTACAACATGTTAACAAGAGTTGTATTTGGACGTTGCTCTTTCATCCAGCGAATCACCATGATATTGTCCCCTTCTAACCAAATGTTGAAAAAAAATGCATGGAGATATCTAATTGTAGACCGATGCACGCCACCCATGCATTAGCTAGAATGACAAAATCTGTGGATAACCATTCATCACAAGCTACAATAACTACCCAATAATCGTCTCCTATAATTGTTGCCACTCCCACTTGACTGGTTGTGCAATTCACTGCTCCATCAAAGTTGATTTTAAACCAACCGAGAGGCAAGGCTTTCCAATCTTATGAATTTGATTTCCTTGCATCTCCGAAAAGCATTTATTCCCTTGACTGTCATAGTCTCCTTCCATAAATTCACTATAGTTGTAACTGTATGTGGGAGGGATGGGGATGTCTGTTGAAATATTACCGCATTACGAGTGTTGGATTTATGCGATGGGTTGATTTGATTGGCTTAAACCGTTTGGGCCGACCCAAGTCCCACTTAATGGATCCATGCCCGGTTAGAAGTGTGGATGACTCTCCACTTAGTTTCGAGATGGAGTCCAGGTTGAGTAGAGTTGAGTCTTCTATACATAGAAGACTTCTACTCCCTTCCCAATTAAGTTATGCACGTTTGGTGAATTCCAGCCCTAGAAAATCTCTCCTCATATCGTCTCTTCTTCCTCCTTGAGATTTGGATTGCTCAGTTTCCCATACTATTATACCCCTAGTCCCCCCCAAAATTCGTGCCAAGGGGTTCCGTTGCCAGACCCCCCAGTAGTGACTGGATCATCAGTACTTTCTGAATGCCTCAGTAGAATCAGTCTCCACATAACAATAAGGTTCATACAGTCCAGGTTCACAAATGATCCATGTCCATATAAATTAATCATCTAATTCAAGATTAGTTAATTACTTAATTTTATCTTGTATTGAATATTATTCAAGAGGACTTTGTTTTGAGCAATGTCTAATGACCAAATGTATACGTCTATTGAATCAATTTAAATTGGGAGAATTATGAGTCAGCTCGTTTTAACATGATTGTGAACTCTCCTTCACTAGATTGTATACAAATTAATAACAATTGCAAGTATATTTATCACATAAAATATTATAAGTATATATTTAAAATCAAGGAAAAAAGCTGGAGGTTTAAATATTAAATCTCCAATGGCTTTTAATGATGCTTTACTTATGAAAAAATGTTGGCTCCTATTTTGTAAATCCAATGCAACCTGGCCTCAAATGTTCAAAGCAAAATACTTTCTTAATGGGGAATTCGATTTTGCTAGAACTAAGCCAAATGATTCCTTTATGTGGAAAAAATTGGTGTGTCTTCGAGATCATACTTTTAAAGGAATTGCATGGGTAATTGCCAATGGCTTGTCCATAAACATTTTGGACCACAAATGGATCCTTGACATATTACCTCACCAATGGAATCTGGCTTCTGAATGTCTTGAAAACACTCAAATAAGTATGATTGCTGATCTTATAATCCAAGACTTAAAATACTGAAATGTTACTTTGATTACTACTCTATGGTCTTCTCCAATTGCCAACATGATTTTAACAATAACTATTGCTAAACATTTAGAAAATGATGTGATGGTTTGGAAAGGCACTAACTCAAGTAAGTTTTTTGTAGCCTCGGCTTATAATCTCATACATCATCAACTATTTCCGGGTGAAACAGATACTTTTTGGCTTAAATTATGGCATCTCCATAGTCCTCAAAAAATTTGAATGTTCCTTTGGAAGAGTGCTCATAATGCACTCCTTACTTGCGACCTTTTAAGTCGCTGATTGTGCAGCCTATATGATAACTGCTCTTTATGTGCATCACACAATGAAAACCCAACTCATGTTTTTCTTGATTGTCCATTTGCTAGGACAATATGGTTTGGTATTTATGGTAAAATTTTAAACTCTTCTTTACGGGGTACCCCACGGTCTTGGATAAATGAAGCGTTCCATTCTCTGGATAACTCAATCCCAAGTCATTCCAAACCTATCTGATCTATGTGCAAATTTCTTGTGGGCAATCTGGCTTGCCAGAAACAAGGTAATATTTGAAAGAACTCTACCTTCAGTTCCTAATTTTTTGTTTTTTCTACAGGGTTTACAAGAGAATTCCAAACTCTTACTTGGTGCAAATGAGCATAATCAATCACACAATCCTTGAATTCAAATCTTCATCAGTTGGTTGCCTCCTCAAATGGGATTTATAAAGATAAACTTTGGCGGTGCAACTAAAGGATTTCTAGGCGAGGCCGGTGCAAGGGCTCTTTGTTGAAATGAAGCAGGCGTCTTTCTATGCGGTACGTCTCTCTACATTGGCATATCAGAAGTATTAATAGCGGAAGGAGTGGCATGTTTAGAGGGGTTGCGTCTTGCAACATACCAGGAATATAAAAGAGTCATTCTAGAGGGTGACACAAGGCTGATCATCAGTGCAATTGCGAAGACTGTGGTCTGCAATTGGAAATCAGAGAGTATTATACGTGAGGCACAATCTCTTCTTCCCCTGTTTGATATAATTTTGTTTAGTCATATTTACAGGGAAGTAAATATGGATGCGGATAAGCTGGCCAACCTAGCCATTACTTGGATTAATACCCCCCTGTGGACTTGGTACATGTTCTCCAAGATGACAAGAATGGTAGAATGTTTTCTCGTTATTTCTCTCCATGTCTCTTATGGCATAAACTGTTTGTTCCGTTAAATTAATACTATGATATCTTTCTAAAACAAGGGGGGGGGGGGGGAACTATGTCTAGTGACCCGGATCCGGAAATTAATATGATAATTGAATTTGGGATTATTTAAATGAATTTAATAAGTATAAACAAAAATCTAAAAATTTATTTGACTATCTATGCCTTTAAGTTAATGTAGAAACTGAAAATAGTTAGCTTAGAATGAATCAAAATCTTTAGATAAACTTAATAATGTAAATTTTACTGTTTTAATTGAATATAGGAACTAATTGTAAGGATAATATATGTTTTGATAGATATAGTACATATTTGGGGCCATAACCTTAAAAGAAGGGTAGTGTGGTCTTTCACCTTGAGTTTGAATTGTTGTTGTAACTGTTTTAGTGTAGTGACCTTGACCCCACTCTCTTATTTAATGATTAAATCCTATTTAATCATCTACATGGAGTTTAGGATTTAATTATTAGAAGATTGGTTGAATTGGACTAAGTATAATTAAGTTAAATTATGAGGTGATTTATGAAATTTATGATAATTTTAGGAGATTTGGGCTTGGGCCCCAAAGCATGAGGTGTATAGGACCTTGGGCTGGTCGTTTGGCCCATAGGAGGGAGGTGAGGATACTTTAGTCTTTACATACGTATAGGGTAGTGGGAAAATAATCACCATCTGGAGGAAAGGCTTGAACCAAAGGAGAAAGAAGAAATGAAGGAGATTTGCATAAATTTCTATAGAAGGAAGAAGAAGGGAGACAGCAAAAAAAAGGAAGCCTTTTGCTAGAAATCCTTGGTGTAGAATATCAGAAAAACCTAAGCTTGGTTAGAGGTAGGGATTTCCTTAGTTTCTACGATAGGCATGTTTGTAGAATGTAATAATTCTATAGTATAATGCATATACGTACATGATGTTGCATGTGGTTGAGATATGCATATTATCTATGAATTTTCCATGTTGTGCGATGCTTGTGTCTATAATTGTCAAATTATGAAAATTAAGAAGAAATATTAGTTTATGAACTTTGATTCATGAGAATTTAGTGAATTTATCATGTTAATCTTGAATTGAAGTGGGATTTTGTTTATGGTTAATTTGGTTTACAATGGTGTAATCCGTGATTTTGGTGTTTAAAAATGTCAAATTTGTGTATATGGAAGTTTGGGCACGAAGCCAAGAGAGAAAAACCAATTATGGGCTGAGATTGCCTGCTCGGCAACGGTAGGAAGCTCGGCAGCTACCGAGCTTGAACTTTATATATATATATATATATATTTGTGAT
>JAUPMG010099252.1:0-12329 GCA_031762675.1 Pachysandra terminalis | reverse complement strand
AATATATACATATTTGCAACTCTGATAATTCTAATAAGTTCTTCTAGAATTTTATTTAGGTAATTACCTAAATCATTTAATAGGAATTGATTTGAAAATACTAGACTAGTTCATATTTCCGCTGCTTGTATTGTAAATAACCATATGGGATGTTAATTAAGTCCTTTAACACCTTAAAAGTTAAATCTTAGTTAATATCCATTATATATTTATCCCGACTTGGCTAGATATCACCTTGCCACCCCCAGCTTCGTTTGGGGTGATGGTTGCGAATCCAAATTCTGAACCTCCAACGAGGATTTCCGGTTTGGTTCGTGACAGAGCTGCAGCTTCTGTGGCTGGGACTGCTGCAGGTGATTGAGAAGGCATTGCATGGGGAGAAGACGTAGTTCCAATCGCTGCTTCGTCTAGAGGGTTAACTTCAGGTATTCCTTCAGCACTTGGTCTCGCAAGATCATCAACAGGAATGATGGATTCTTGGACTGGTACAGCAAGAGCGGCAAGAATAGCAGGAACCACTTTAGTATGTATAGCTGTGGCTTCCCCAAGAATGGATGAAAGTTTGGAGGTGACCTCATCTTCTTTATTCTGAGCAGCAACCTTAGCTTCTTTATGAACAGGAGGTGTTGCTGGTTCATCGATACTCCCTATTCATTTTCTAATATTCGAAGGAACAGGGGAAGTTATATCATCATCATCCTTCAAGAAGTACAAGTGTTACAATTCTCTAACAGCTTTACAAGCAAATAACATTTAAAGGAAAGTTTGAAGGAAAAGAAGCACTTACATCAGAAACTGTATGCACAACAGTTAGAGGATCAACAGCAAGAGACGCTTCTTCATCAACTCCTGGAACTTCCTCTCTTTCTTCTCTTCTGGCAGTAGCACTGCCAGAAGTCATAGCTGGGGGAGCAGGAGGGCTCCTGCTCACCCCAGGGAGTTTTCTCTCATGTTCCCCTCTCATAGGAGCCTTGCCAAGATCTCTCTGTGGCAAGGTGGGAGGGAGTATTTGAGGTACTCTACCCGCAACTCTTCCTTCTTCTACAGGAGCTACATCAGAAAAAAGAAATTAGTTAGTCAGAGGAAAGTATTTTGACAATTCAATTAGGAAAAGCAAGTTACTTACCAAAGGAAGACCCTCGAAAAGTGGGGGAGGAATTCTTGAACTTCCAACTCCAGCAGCCTCCTAGTGAGGAGGTGGATTCCTGCTAACTGGAACCTGAGTTCCAGATCCTCCCATAGCAAGAGGAGGAACCTTGCTGGTTGGAGTACCATAGGAAGGTGACTCCAAAGGGAGGGAGACTCTGATGGTGGGAGTCCCGGATACTGCTCCCTCTCTTGAGATCCCAGCTGATATCCAGGAACTCTATCCCATGGGTCCCTTTGGAGGAGATAGGACTGAAGAGTCACTGATCTCCAGCCCTTCCCTTACTCCTCCAGCTGTCATATGTCACAAGATCAAGAAAAATAGAATCAGAGACAAGTACAGGAGCGATCAAGGCAGAAGGATAAGTCATACAAATTTTACCTTCAGAGTACGGGCAGCAATGGACTTCATCCTGGTACGCTGCTCCTGGGCAAGGCTTGGCATTGCAATTACTAGAAGGGGTCCCTCTGGAAGGACCCGTTCAAAGGTAATTGGCCCTGGAGGAAGAGTCACTCTTGTCAGAGGAGGGAGTCTTGGAACTCTGGCACTCCTAGCCCTCCTCTGAATCAGGAGGTCCCCAAGGGGGATGTGATCCTCCTCCTCTTCTTCCTCTCCTCTTCCTCCCTCTTCTGCCCCCTCCTCATGTACCTCAGGTAGGCTAGCAGAAGCCTTATCAGAGCCCTTAGCAATTTCTTCTCCAACCCCTTTCCTCCCATCATAGATATCCAGGATCAAGAGGTACTCTGGAGCCTCATGGATGTTGGGATGGCCATCCCCTATCTGAAGAGGACGATTCTTATTTGACCTCTTCAGCCTCTGCTCTTTTGCTCAACTGAAGTCTACCTTCAACTTCACAGCATCGCTCTTGCAGAACTGGTCCAAGTGATGCAAGGCCTTGTACCAGTACATTAACCACCAAGGAGAAACCTTGTCGTTTCTCTCTGGGGCAACAAGGTTGGCCTTCCAGTTGGTAAACAACCCCAAGTAGCTGTGTGCCAGCGAGAATCTTTGTCCCACTAGCTCCATGTCCAATATTGTGGTCTGGATAGATTCAATGTTGAGTTGGGGGTGGGGGGGGAATCTGATCCATCCCGAATTGCCTAAGCATACGCTTGGGGTTGTAAGTGGGGTAGTTGCTTCCATACTCCCTCGCGAAGCTCAGTAAGTACCCGGGGTGAACTACCACTAGGAAAGCTCTCTCCTCCAGCGTCAGGTTGAGCCAGTTGGTGGTGCTCTTTGTAATTTCTCCTTCCACCATCACTCTGTAGGGCTACAGCAGTCTTATCCCTTTGCTGCGGTATGGGCGATACTCGAATTCCGCCTCCACATCTAGCACTTGAGATAGTCGGGCATTGCATTTTGGAATTAGCCCTGACTAGACCAGTGCTCATGGGCAGAATCCAGGTTCATGGTGGTGAGTTACTCCTCCACCATTGAGAAGTCGAGAGGAGCGTACTTGGGGTACCTCTCCCACAGAAAGTGTTGCAGGAAATTGGCGTCCACCAATCTCTCCCCATGACTTCGCACCATGTCCTCACACAGCAGATCCAAGTGCTCGTATTGTGATCCCAGGAACAGTGGAGCAAGGGGAATTCGAATTCCCCTTGCAATCTTCACGACCAAGGGAAATACCTGGTCTACGACCTTATCTACCGGGTATCCTTCAAGGACGAATCTAGCCAGCCAGAAGGCAATGAAACCCGCCAAGTGACCTAGGCTGTCCAGACTTTCACCCCAATATCTCTTGATTGTGATGTTGTTTGCTTTCCTTTCTAGCATAGGAAACCTGAGACCGGGGGGCTATTGGTGATCAGGCGGTTTAATTAATCCCACTAAACACGTGGCACTATCTTAAAAGCGTGTGTGCACGTTTACTGGGTATAGTCGCATACACTGAATCATTCAATAAAGGTATTAACTGCTACAACAGTCGTCTTTCACGTGCCAGCTGTCAACAACAGCTGCACGTTAATTGGACCGTTTGGTAAAAAGGTGATATTTTAAACGGCTTAGAGATATCTAACCATCCTTATCACCAAAAAGGAAACCTTCTTAGAGAAGCAACATTTTTTAAATTCAACTTATGGGGGAGCACCATGTATTCTAAAACCTAACAAACATGGGCTGACTTTCTTTTGGATATTCAAAAGGATGAGGATTTGTATTCCTATGACACTACCTTCTGAATGACCGAAGGAATAAGGATTTTTACATTCCTTCTGAAGGACCTTATTCCTCTTGAAAGACAGATACAGGGGTATGTTATCCCTAATGGACTTCTCAAACATATGAAACTTCAAATAACACCTCGAACTCACATCTTTTCATTCTCTAGAAGAGACTTCGAGTGTTTTTTCTGCTTTACCTTTATGTTTCAAAGGTAATTTGCTTGAAGAAAGATCTTCGAATGAACTTTTATGCTTTCTAACTTAGAAGTCACTCTTGGATCATATCCATAGACTTCGAATGATTATTTATCATATTTTCCCTTGAAAGGATCACGAAGTAGGTATATTTCCTCCTGTTAAGACGAATTTGAAGGCAAACTCAAGGCTAACCACCTCCAGATGGTGAATTCGAAGGCCAACCACCTCCAGATGGTGAATTCAAAGGCTAACCACCTCCAGATAGTAAACTCAAAAGAGGTATATTTTCTCATACTAAAGTGAATTCGAGGTTAACCAACTTGAGTTGGTCAATTCGTCAAAGGTTAATCACGCTCAAAGGACTAAGGGCCTATCACCCTCAAAAAGACTGATTTTGTTCCTTCCGAAGCACAAAGATTTGGGTTTACCCCCTCGAATGCACTCTTTTATGCATTCAAATTACAAAGTAAGATTCAAAGTCACTCTTATTCATCTTTAAGAATTGACTTCGAGTTATATTTTGGATAAGACTTTGACTTCTAAAGTAAATCTCCAGTGAAAATAGCTTTAGAAGTCAAATTCACACCATCTCCAGAAGTATTTCCCGAAGATAGGTTTCCTACGGACTTTGAGAAACTTTCTCTCATTTTACTTCAAAGGAATTCACAAGAGAACATACTTACTTTTAAGTTCATTAAAATAAAAGGCACTCGAATTAGTTACCGTAGCTATGAGCCTTAAAGGACTCAAAAACAAGCTCTTCTTTACATGGACTATTGGTCATGAAAACGAGTTCATTGTTGAGACACTCAACTTCGAGTTCTCTATATAGGTAATTCGAGAATATACTGGTCACCTTGTAAGTATACAATTATTTTGGTTTCCTTCGAAGGAAAATAGCCGTGAAAGGGAGTTCCTTCGAGATATACGAATTTAGAAAGGTATTTATGACATTGAAGTAACTCATTTGCTTTAAAGTTGATTGAGACGGATTTCTCAGAATGAATAGCTCGTGATAAAACCTCAGCTAGTTATAGTATCTGCAATATGACTTATCTAAAGTGGGTTTTATCATATCTGGAATGGCGGCAAGAATGGTGACTTGCTTTTAGATTTATATTGCATGTAACATGTGTCATTCAATGCGTGTTTCTTACGGTTTGAAGCAACATATCACAGAACAAGTTTTGAAGATTTGAATGACTCATCCCTTTCTCTGGAAATAACATAGGCATGTTGAAATACACGTGACATTTAGGATATGTTTTATGCATGGGGATATTTATAAGCTCCTCTCTGGACACTTGATTGAGTGACATTTGCCCCATTCTGAGAGGCTAAATTCCCTTTAAATAGCAGAACGTTTCCTCCATTAAAGGCTAATCTGAATCTGAAGAATCTGAAATTTAAGAGGTAGAAGACAACAGTAAGTAAAAGCTTCGAGAGAGAAAGGAGATAGTTAGTCATATACGTGTATTTCTCTACATGTTTTAGACTTCGAGTCATTCGAATTCTTGAAGTTTTTTTTCTCTGAGATGTGCATTCAAACTGACCTTTCAGTTATTGCAATATCTTTTTTTCCCCTTGTCTTATTCACATGTGACTTTTGAGAAGGAACGCTCTTGACAGAACGGCTGCGTGACGGTTTAGGCTATCTTGAGACAGGCTCTCCCGATCTATTTCTCTGGAAGGGTGATTGTATTGGTTCATAAGTATTAGCTGTCAAATTCATTCTAATATATTTGTCTTTTACAAACCCGTCACCACCACTATCAACCTATTTAAAATGTGTTATGTGTTTTCATAAATAATATGGTTAGTAATTATGTAATAACATAATATCTTTTTATAAAAAAAAAAATAGAAAAATGTACAAAGTAGTAGGTAATGAGTTGTCGGTCGGGTCGGGCCAATCTATCATCAACCCAAATCCAACCCTAAAAATGATCAGGTCTTCAATTCCAACTCAGTCAAGCTGGATAGGTCACCCGCCCCATTGCCAACCCCTACATGAGTCTCATTGGTTGAAGTAATTTTAGAGTGTACAGCAAAATACTTTACCAAAATAAAAAATAAAAAAGGGTTTTTATGAAATAAGGGTTTTAAAGGGTATAATTGAAAAAAGAAGAAGAAAAATTAAAATAAATTTATCTTTACCAAATGCAAAAATGTGTTGACTTCGGCACTTTTCATTGTACAATTTAAAGGTGATATAATAGAAGGGAGGTGAGTAGGGATGGCAATGGTGGCGTGTTTGATGTGGGTTTTGACAAATCCGTAACACTATCGAGACGAGTGAGTGGTGGTAAATAATGGTGAAGGGTGGTGGTGATTAGTGTTGTCAATGGATTGGATCATGATTCAAGTTTGATTAAAATCTGATCCGAAAAAGGCAAACTTAGTAACGGATTTTCTATCTAATAAGATATGATCCGATTCGATCCGACTTTTAATCAAATCAAATTTGGATACAAGTTTATTCGATTCGATAAGAGTCCGATTTAATTCCATTTGTGTGCATATATAAATATATAAAAGTTATATTACAGATATACATATGTATGCATATATAATATTGGGTGACTACAAATATTTAACATATAATTAAAAATAAGTCATTAATTTAGGATACTTTAAAAAATTAAATATATATCAAATTATATTTCCCTTTTATCTGTGACTAGACAGTCTCGATTACGCTAAGGCTAAACAATTTTCATTTCTACTAATATGTATCGATCGCCAACGCCCATATTGAGGTGTCATGTGGCTCGTCAACACTCGACCGTATTTGGAGTTATAGGCCATTGCATAGTCTCTCAGTGGCAAACTTATAATTATTCAACAACTCGTGATTTGTCAACCTAAGAGACTGTGGTACATGATACGTACTACCCCAGGTGAACGTTTTAACCACCATCAGAAACTGTGATTAAGAATTCTAACTATAGTTAACTCTATTCAAAAAGCTTTAAATACTGACTCACTTCCCTCATTGGAGAGGAGAATGAAAAGATGAGAGAGACCTCTGCCAAAATTACCGAACCTTGAACTACGACTAACTTGATCCCTGTTTTGGTACGTAGACAACCTACAGAAGGTTCAGTCATAATCTCATTTAGAGCCTTAGAGGTTGGAGAATCTCAAACACCTTGACCCATTATATTCCTTAGCTTGATTAAACCGGTGTTAGACGATCTACCAATTTGACTTTTTAGTTCTTCCAAAGACGAGATACAGTCACTCGTTGATTTAGGTTCCCATCGTTCAATAATATCACATTTGGTAACTATTCACAAAAACATCCACTACAATTTCTTTGTTGTTTTTTTATTAAGTCGATATCACCACGTAATGGCCACACGGTTTTAGAAGTTTGGGTTGCAAAATTGTCTCTCCATTGATTACGATTTTTTCAAAATGAACAATGCATAATTGCTTGGAAACATATCTTGCAAGTGAACATAATTGCTTGGAAACATATATCTCTCTCTCATATATATATATATGTGTGTGTGTGTGTGAGAGATGAAATTATTACCAAAAAAAAAAAAAAAAAATTAGAGAAAAAACTAAAAATTATCGATAACATTTTCTAAAAATTTAAATATATCTATGGGTTTTGTAGTGATTTTTATGATCAAAGGGCCGACTCGATAAATCTTATTTTCTAGATTTGATTTCCTAGTTGTTTAAATCTGAAATTAATGTCTATTTTATTTTCAATTAGTAATTGATGGTTGCTCCTTTACACAGTTAAGATCAAACACATGATTTTTTTCGTATCTTTGTTTGATCAAACATATGACAATATCACATTGCCCCCACCAAATGCAAGATCACGATATTGGTATTTAATCTTTAATTCAACACTCTTTAGCAACTCACAGGAAACGAAAGTAAAAAAGATTCCCCAAACAATATTAGCAACTCAATCAATAATTTGGTTTTGTGACCTTTTCAGGTCGGCCATATATCCGGTTTCGTGGTCAAATAGCAAATTCACTTGCTGTTTTGATTAAAGGGTAGGCGCAAATACCAAATTATACATTCAAGATACACATCTAGACACGTGAAAATTTATGAGAAGGTAGCTTTCCGATGCAGCAGAGTTTGCAAACTGATTTTCAAATATACATTTTCTCAAATGGATGGTGGGCAACCAAGTGCAACAGACCCTACTACATATTTCCTTGCAAGATCGAACATGGAACAACTTGTAACCAAAGGCTTTGGGCGGGAAAAAAGAAGAAGAAGCAAATCATAATAAGAGAAAGAGAGAGAACTTACCAATAGATCGAGCATGGTTGAAATGGCTGAGCAGTATTTTCTATAGCTTTCCGATGCATCAGAGTTTGCAAGCGTACAAATAAAATGACCAAGATCACAGACTCGTTGAATAGTGAAGTAAAATCTCTTCCAGAGTCTCTTCCAGGAAAATCACAGACCCAATGAACCTCTGAAGGAAACAAAAAACTCTTCCAGAGTCACAATAACAACAAATTCATTCCAAGAATCCTGTCAAAAACATAAAAAAAGTTTAGCAAATTTCCCAATTTTAAACTGAAGAAATTTTAAAAACTGAAAACATATAACCAAACATACATAAATCTAAAAAAATATCCAAGAATCCTGTCAAAAACATTAAAAAAAAAAAAAAAAGGTTTAGCAGATCTCCCACTTTTAAAAACTCAAAACATATAGCCAAAACCCTAATTCTGGAAATAATGAAGATCACCATACATACATAAATCTAAAAAGCAATCACAGATCAAGATCTAACTATCAAAAGCAAGAAAAATTAAAAACCAAGATCCAATAACTGAAGCCCTAAATAATCTTCTCAACTGTTTTGGCCTCTTCCGATTGGCGGGCGGTTTGGATAACAAACTCAATCGAGAAAATGTTCGTAAGCTTCGCTCCGTACCCATTTCTCCCACCAGCCGTCTTCTTCGTAGTATCGTCAACCGGGACTCCACCGCCATTGTTATATAAGGATTTCGTTTGGATGAGAGATAAAGGAAGGGGTATTTCGTTGGACTATGGGGGAAAGAGAGAGAGACGTTGAGTGGAGAGACGTGTTTAGGGGAGTGGAAGAGACGATGAGTAAAACTTGGAGCCGGATCTTCTGCTAACTAACCTTGCTAACTTTCCTGTTAACCGCACCTATTGCTGATATGTGCTGGTGGACCCTCATGTAAGAGAAAGGCTTTCAAAGGGTCGTTTAATGCCGCACGGTCATTTTTTTTTCTTCCTCACGCACCCGTACATCTCTGGCGCCATTCCGCTTGACGCACCCCCGACTTCTTTCTGAGATCGCCCCACGTTACGATCACCGGCCGACTTTTTTTCCTCCGCCTCTCTCTCTTTTGCGGCTACAACAGCAACCGGACTCTACTCTCTCTCTCTGAATCCCACATTACCCAATTAATCTGTTACTTTCTTTTTCACCAAAAAAAAATCTATTATTTTTTCTCTTTAACATTGGTTTTAATTGTTACTTTCTCTCTCTCTCTAACATTGGTTTTCTATACAGACTTTGTTTATTAGAAACTGATTAATTCAACTTGCAAAAGATTAAAATTCAAATACACGAAAATAAAAGACCAGGATAATGAATCAAAGGAACCCCGTCCTAATAATTAGTGTAGATAATGAATCAAAGGAACCCATCTCACTTTGTTTCAGACGAAAGACTCCATACGTTAATGGAGTCCGGCTACTGTTGCAGCCAGAGGAGAGGAGAAGAGAAAAGAGGCGGAGAGAAGTAGGTCGGGCAATGAGCGTGAGGTGGGGCGACGTCGAAAAGAAGTCGGGGTGCGTGAGGTGCAACAGAACCGGAGATAGGTGCGGGTGCCAGAGGAAGAAGAAGAAAAATGACGGTGGCGACGAGCGTGCGGCATTAAACGTTTTCCGTTATCTCTCTTCTCTTGCATGTAGGGACCACAAACAGGTGTCGCCATTTGGTGGGGTTAACAGGAATGTTAGCAGGGTTAGTTAGCAGAGGATCCGGCTCCGTGTTTGGGGGAGTGGAACAGACGATGAGATGAAAAGAAACGTTGAGAAAATCCACGTCATAAAATAAATTTTAAAGGAAAAAAGATAAGATGCCACCTCATCTCCACGTGAAGGAGAGAGAATATGATGCTTGAGGCTACTGTTTTAGTATTTATATAATACAGATTAGATATCCAATGAATGATGTTAGTTTTTGAAATAAATTAATAAAGAGAATGGTGTCAATATTTTTAATTAAAACTTTCAAATTTTTAAAGATGTCAAATAGTGTTACATGTGTCTACATATGATGATTCTATGTTAATAATAACTAGTAACTAAAGTTTGTAAAAAAAAGGAAAAGTATGCACATCTTAGTTTTGATTTGGTTAAATTTTTTGATTATTTTTTTTTCTACTTGTTCACATTCATCACACCTAATAATCATTGTATTTGTCACAACATGCACAAAATACATTTAATAAAAAGAAATGTTTTCTACCACATAAGTTACATTTTCTCAAAACAGTACTAACAAAATTAAATTTGTAAGAGAAATGACATAAAAAATTCTCATATTAATAGCAATCAAAATGATACTTTGGGAGTTGGGATAATAACCTAAAATTGCAAGCTCCAATGAACAAAAGTCCAAGAAGATAAGCATAAGAAATAATGCACGTGAATTTATAAAATTGATTTTTTTTGTTTATCAAAAAAATTAAAAAATAATTTCTTAGTTCTATAAATGCAATTTTCAACTTTTATTTTATGAGAAATTTGTATTTCTATACATAACGTGTATATGTACTTTGTCTTTGCTTGATTCTATTTTCATAATTATTTAAAACATTAAGAAATTATTTATAAAAAAAAAATCATAGTTTTCTTTAGAATCATATATGAAATTCAATTACCTAATATAAATAAAAAGTCTTGTAGAAAATAATAATTACTTTTACTTGCAATTGCAATTGGATTATATTTGGTTCATAATTTTAAGGGCAAATTACATAGACCTCCCTTGAGGTATGCATAAATAACATAGACATCCCTTCACCTATCTAAATTAACACTGTCCTCCCTGTCAAAAGACGTTGTTTGAAAAACTAACCTGTTATCATGTTTTACTAAAATACCCTTATTAATTACTCAAATATTTAATAATTCAAAATTATTTTATTGTATAAAGGAACTACCCCTTCCATTAGTATTATTTTTTTTTTCACAGAACCAAGGTTTTACTTTTTACAGTGTAGTTGAATCCATTCACTTTTTCATTTAGACCACCGTGGTCATCTCTGAAAGCGACAAAGTTCTCTCCAGCCATAAAAATTCTGACCATCGTGGCCATCTCCGAGAGCAACAAAGGTCTCCGACCATTACCCATTTAACAATGATGACAAAAAGAAATAAAGGTCTCCGACCAACCCGTAGTCTGTTAACCTCTTCCAAAACTCTAAATTGAATGGCAATGAGAAAGAAATAAACATAAATTTCATCTTTGTTCTCGAGGCTTTGATCCTCTTAGAGCTACAATTTCCAGACTATTGTTTCCCACTCTTATTCAAGACAGGTACAAAGTAAAAGCATTTGAAGAGGAAAAAGAAAAGGGTTGGCCAGCTTGGCCTGACCTGTTAACAATCCTTCTGTACTTATGTTAGGTCTCTTGGGTTAGCATTAATTGGAGAGTTAAGGAGTGCAAGGGTGTCACCTGAGTTAGCATTAATCGGAGAGTTGAGGAGTGCGTCTCATTTAAAAAAATAATAAAAAAGTATATTTAGATAATTGTTATTAATTAAATAATTGGTTAAGATTTCAAGACCACACCTATTAAGTAGTGGGTCCCACATATATTATAATTATACATTTTACTACCTAAAATAACCTTTTCTTTTTAAAAAGAGTTTAGTTTTATTTTTGTGTTAATAACATAAATCATACTACTTATAAAAGTTGAAATAATTTTGTAAGGTTTTGAGTTATTGAATTTTTTATTCTTGGATTTTACTATTCTATCCTTTATAACTACTATTTTTTTCAAATATGATTAGCAATTATTTGAGTAGTATTATTTTAAGTAATGGTTTTATTGTCTTTCACTTAAAATATTTAGTTCAAAACAAGCTTTGATTTTTTAAATACCGTTTTCTTGACGAAAAAGCCCCTAAACATTTATGTTATTAACACAAAAATAAAACAATTACTTAAAATAATACTACTCAAATAATTGCTAAACATATTTAAAAAAAATAATAGTTATAAAGGATAGAATAGTAAAATCCAAGAATAAAAATGTCAATAACTCAAAACCTTAAAAAATTCTTTCAACTTTTATAAGTAGCATGATTTCTTATAATTATAAAATAGGGTTACCCAAAAAATCTTATAATTATTCGAACCCGATTTAATCTGAGACTAATCGGATTTGGTAAGGGATTTATGATCCGACTATCCGATAAAGTATGATCTGCATTTTAATCAAATCAAATTTGTATATACCCTAATCCGGTCTGAATCCGATCCATTGATAGGCCTAGTGGTGATAGGTGGTGGTAAAATGGTGATAGAAGCGTGATTATGGTTTGATAATAGTGTTGATCAGGCGGGCTAATTTAACCCTACTTTACACGCGGCGCTCAATTACGAGCGCGTGTACTCGTTTTGGGTATAGCCGCATACACTGAATCATTCCAAAAAGCTGAAACGGCTGTACAGCCGTCCCTTTCACGTGTCAGTTGTCAGCAGCTGCGTACGGTGATTAGACCGTTTGGTGAAAATGTGAGATTTGAAACGGCATAGAGATATCTGACCGTTCT
>JAUPMG010099242.1:0-12329 GCA_031762675.1 Pachysandra terminalis | reverse complement strand
TCTTCTGTTTTGCACTGCTCGTTTCTTGGGCATGTAACTCCTCTTTTTCTCTCTTATCTATCCAATGCATCAATTATCAAAAAAAAAAAAAAATATGTGTGTGTGTGTGTGTGTGTGTGTATTTGACCTATCTGTTTTTGATGAGTAATCATGGTTATATAGTTTTTTGATGAGTAATTATGTCTTGATTTTTTTGCATTTTTTCCCTATCATTATATTCTTGGTTTTGTATTTTCATGTATGTTTGGAATTCTAATTGGTGAATCCTTGTCTGGTCTTTTCATATTTAGTTGAATGGGGAATATGGCCTATGGAGTGCTTTCTCTTTGGGTGTTGTGTAGCATCTCTGAACTTTTCTTCTTATTATGATTTCAGGTAAGAGACTATTTTAGTCCTGTTCTGATACGGTCATTGTGAAAGCAAGCATTTGAAAAATATATTTGGAATGTCAGGTTTGTGAAGAGATTCATATCTATCTGTTACTCTTTTCTCTTAACATATATATTTAAAATCTATGTCATGAATTACTTCTACAACGTTATTGAGTTCATTTAATTTTCTAGGCATTAAAATTAAAGTTTTAAACCGCTATAGGTAGAACAGATATAAAATGGTTAATAGCTTATGTGGTATTCACTCATACTTCAGGAAAATGATTACAAGAAAGATTTGTTCAAGAATAAAGCCCTGCTCCCTAAAGCATAATCTAAAGTATACCATAACTTTTTGGAAACAAGCTAAATCTGATCATGGTTTAAAATTTTGTTTCGTTGTGGCGTTCCAGCCTAAAATTTTTCGGTTTTTAGACCATTCGAAACGAAGTGCACAGGTAATTTAAGCGAGACTCTTGAAATTTTAAAATAAGAAAAACATAATGAAAACGGAGTGTGGAGACGGGAAAGAGAGAGAGAGAGAGAGAGAGAGAGAGAGAGAGAGAGAGAGAGAGAGAGAGAGAGAGAGCAGACCTGTATCGGTGTTCCTCTTCTTGTTCTTGTTCTTCTTTGTTCATGTTTTTTGTTTCCAAGCCCTAGGCTTCGTTTTAGGTCTTTTGTTTAGTACAACAACTAGCTATTTGGTCCGTGCTCAGCACAGGCCCAACTTGTATAAATAGGGTATTTCTTCAAATTAGTTTTAGTCTGGTATGAAATATTGTATCTTACACCTTAATAATTGGATAGTTTGAGCGTAGTGCCGTGTGTTCATTAAGTAAAGCAATTTAAAGCAGAAAAAGTACAATTGCAAGATATCGTTTGATATGGTGTAGCTTTTATTGGTTGACTGTCAAGAATAGACCCAGCCCATTATTCAATACATAGGAAATGAATCGATGTGAGTCCATTTGAGACCTATTATTGGATTACGTAGAAAATGAACCAATGTGAGACCAACAGAGGTTGTTCTAGGGGTGGATGGAGTCTGTGAATACGGGCAGTGGGTTACCCTATATGTTCCATGAATGCAGGGGTTAAAGATGAGGTAGTGATTTTTTGTTTTAGACCCTGTTGTCGTTCGTGGTATTGCAAATAGAGTAGACGTTAAGTACCATTGAACTAATTCCAGTATTGGTTAACCTGTCGTGACTGGAGAGGGCCAAGATTGCAGTCATATACAGTTGTAGTCCAATAACAACAAAAAACAATAGAAGGTGCCATCCCTCAAAACAGGACAACAACCCGCTAAGATTGGGTTCCTTTGCCGGCCGCCAATCAATACAGCAATATCTAATGTTGCTATCCTCCTTTTATTAAGTTATAAATGACGTTCGAAATGGTAAATTTAGAATCGTGTCATGAATCTGAAATAAAGTAATCGGGAGTGTTTTAGAGCAAAAATATAACTTAATAAAAGATAAATTAACTCTAAATTTAAGTATTTTGAGTATTTGACCAGTTTATGAACATGAAAGCCAAGCAATAATTGGCATCCTCCTCATTTAACACTTTCCAAGCAATAGTCTTTTTGTAAGAATTTGGTTTGCCTATTCTTTACACATAGATACCTGCTGTTAGATAGTTAGCAAATCCCTGTAATGCAAATATAGCTTTTAGATTCAGATTTAATATCAATTTATTGGTTATATGCAAAGCAAATGCACAGGTGTTGAACTACTCCATTGACCCGACAAAGAAAATAGCCATGGCACCTTTCAGAGTAGACTTTTCAAATGGGCAAATTTGATAATAAGATTCTACTTTATTGCGATGAAAAGCATGAAGAATACTTTTGAAGAACAAAAATAATCTTTTTGTAAAATAATTAAAAGAGAAATATAATATGTTTTGTGGGCTACTTGCAATATTCAACAAAATAGAACAAACCCAAGGTGCCATGAAGATGTAAAAGCTTGATAATAAGATTCTACTTAATGATCTCTTATGCACACAGGATAACATATCAAAAGCTCCTTATTGAATTCTTGGGACTGAGAAATTTATATTAGTTCAAGATGTAAAAATGAAACCTTCATGGCACCTTGGGTTTGTTTTATTTTGTTGAATATTGCAAGTAAACACCAAACATTGGTTCATTTTCTACGTAATCGAATAATGGGTCTCAAATGGACTCACATCGATTCATTTCCTATGTATCGAATAATGGGTTGGGTCTCTTCTTGACAGTCAATCAATGAAAGCTACACTGTATCAAGAGATGCCTTCCAATGTACTTTTTCTACTTTAAATTGCTTTACTTAATGAACACATGGCACTACGCTCAAACTATTCAACTTTAAGCTTTAAAATACAATATTTCATACTGTCTTGAACTATTCAGCTTTAAATTTCATACTGGGCTAAAGCTAATTTAAAGAAATACCCTATCTATATAAGTAATAGTTGGTCCTGTCTTGAGCATGGGCTAAACAGCTAGTTGCTGTGCTAAACAAAAAACCTGAAATGAAGCCTAGGGCTTGGAAACAAAAAATACGAACAACGAAGAAGAAAAACAAGAAGAGGAACACCGAATACAGGTCTGCTCCCCCCCCTCTCTCTCTCTCTTTCTCCGTTTTCATTATTTTTTCCTTATTTTTAAATTTCAAGAGTTTCGATTAAATTACCTGTGCATTTCGTTTCGACTGGTCTAAAAACCGAAAATTTTTGGGCTGGAATGCTGCAACGAAATGAAATTTTAAATCATGATCAGACTTAGCTTGTTTTTGAGAAGTTACGGTATTTTAGATTATGCTTTGGGGAGCAGGGTGAAATGGCTTTATTGAGGTGGGATGAATAGTGTCTTTGTCTAACTATTTGCAGTTGGTTTGTAATTTATATTGTTCAATTATACATCTGTCAACGGTAAAGACGTTTTTCATCTGTTCTCTCTTAAGGGATAACTATGGCTGGGCTGTTTCCTGGGGATCCCTCACATCATGGTATATACGAAGGTGGGCCTTACAGCATTTCTCAGGACAAACCGGAGGAAGTTGGCCGTTGGTATTTATCTAGGAAGGAAATCGAAGAAAATTCTCCATCTAGAAGAGATGGCATCGACCTGAAGAAAGAGACTTACTTACGGAAGTCATACTGCACATTTCTGCAGGATTTAGGCATGAGACTTAAAGTGTGAGCTCCTATATTTTATTTACGTCTTCTCTACTTGTACAATTTTTGTTTTTTCAGGTTTATATATATATATATATATAGTAGTCACAGAATGCCTGCTTTAATTTTATACATACAGTCACATAATGCTTGCTTTAATTTGTTTGGTCACTCTATGTAATCTATTATCTATACTTCAAGCACAAAAAATTTAGAACTAGTCTGGTAGCATTATTAGATTTTGGTTTCTTATTAATTGGTACCAACCAGGGACAAGGAGTCACAAGTAGCTTCCTGAATCAAAATGTCCTTTCTGGTTCAGATACCTGTTCAATGTCGATTTCTGAATACAATTCTCTTGCTTCTTTCATAATTTTATTTTAGAGAATGTTATAGTGGGAGCTGATATCCAGCTTCTTGGCACGGACTTAATGATTTATAATTTTCAATTTTTTGTTATCTTTCTCCTTTTATTGTTTATATGTAAAATGTAAAAGAGGGTTAAAGAGGGCCCATACTAGTTTTATATTGAATTATAAGCCACAATTCATAAGAGGGGAAGGAGGAGCAATGTCAATATATTTTCTATGTAGAAGAACTAATTGTATATGTAGATAGCCATGACGTTTGAGAAAGAGAAAGCAAAGAGAAGGAAACACTTGCAGTTATGGAATGACTGGTGATATAGTTTAATTATGAAGGTTGAACGTTGAAAATGAGCTAAACTTTAAAAGGTGAATGCCAAAACTAAGTAATTGATCCCAAAGCAGCCAGAGAGAAAAATTCCTTAAAAAATGAGCTCCCAAAGTCTTTGGAGATTGATGCCAAATGAGAGATAGGATGGTACTATCTAAGCATGGGAGGGAGTCTGAAGAAATGCGATTGACACCCCCACCTTTCCCACCTCCCTCTCACCCACCCGTTTCCTCCCATCACCACCACACCTCCCCCTTCCTCAACCATCACCATCGTCAACATCTTTCCCACCCCCACCTCACCCTTCTTTTGCTCAAGCACTTAGAATACCTTTCTCTTCCTCCTCTGCTTTGTCATCTCAGTTACAACAACACCCCTGTCTTCTACCCACCCAATCTCTCTGCCACCACCATCAACCATCCCAACACCCTTGGCTTACTAACCCAAGTCAAGCATCTAGTGGCCAGAGAGTGGGAAGCTTGGTTGGAATCATTGCCAGGCCTTCTCCATTGAAGCAAAGGAATTCCGCTTGGAGTCTAGGAGAAGAACGAAGAATATAATATCGGAATCCTGTAATGGCAAGACATGTTCCATTACTCTCGACCAGACACTTCTTGGTTGTGTTGGGGACTGTTGTAATCGGGCATAAAAGGTGCGAGAGAATGAGCCTAGGAGTTGGAAGAAGTTTCACGGTAATACTACATGTATAACAGGAATGAAATCGAATGTTGGGGGTGTTTTCCTGAGGATTTCAGTGTTCAGCGGCAAGATGGTGTCTCGAATCTTCATTCCGAAGGGAAGGGAAGGATGGGGGTGGAATTTGTTCGTGAAGAAAGTATCCATGTGGCTTGAGCCACCTTCATCCCCTTCATTCCGGCCGGTGAGAAGACCATGTACATACGATATAGTAGCCAGTAGGGGAGAATAAGGTCTGTTGCAAAGTCTTTCAATCGAATCCTATTGCTTTTATGGAAGTGAATGTTGCACATAGCAAGGCTTCCGAGCTTTGGTTGAGAGTTGTGAATTCTTATACGGAGGATGGGGCTCAATGTTGGGAACAGATTAGGAGGGAAGTTGGACATATGTTTGAACTTACCGAACTCCCGCCGTTTATTGCTCTATTGCAAATCCAAGCAGTATGGTTCGCCCCAACAGAGAGAATTTATCTTCATCTTGTTACCATGAGAGCATTCCCTTCGAAATCAGAAAACATCGTTAGAGTTAATTGTTGGTAAGACATAGATATCACAGTACCAATCAAGAGGAGTGAAGAAGGAATATAGATTTGGGTTTCCGGTTTACCACCAAATTTCTGGTCTCAATTAGTGTTAGAGGCCATTGGTTTAGTATGTGGGGGCTTAATTTGGGTGGGAGAAGACATGAGGTTGGGGCGTTGTTTTGAAGACATGAGTCTACTGGTAAAGGAGGAGAGCACATTAAAAATTCCAGGTTCGTTGGCTGTGAAGATAGGACAAGCCACTTTTATGCTCCGGATTGATGCCAAAGATAAGGATTCAAGCCTATAGTTGGTGTTGGACAAAACCAGGGAAGATGTTTCAGGAAGATCCAAAGAGAACAATGACTACGTGGCAATGGGTGTGCCATGCGTGGCACATGGAGTGGCCATAGCTGGGCTGAACCAAAAGGGGTGTGTTGTCTTTAATGAGAAGCAAATCGGTGGGATGTGTGTTAATTAATGGGCAGGTAGGCAACGTCAGGTGTGGGATTGAAAAGTTGCCGCGAAGGACACTACGTCAGGTGTGGGATGTGTGTTAATTAATGGGCAGGTAGGCAACGTCAGGTGTGGGATTGAAAAGTTGCCACGAAGGACACTACGGTCACAATCCCAATTCAAATTTAGTGGGGCCCATTGGTTGCATTAATGGGTTTGATATGCGGAATGCGGATACAAGGCCAAGGAGGTGCTCATGATCCCGTTCAATCAAGGACCCGTGTCCGGCCCAGGTCCCCACTTGTGGTCCAAGCAAAACCCAAAGGACCGATGCATAGATTTTTGGCCAAGTCTTTGAGTTCGGTTCAGTCAATTTGCCAGCTATCTCTTCAATGTTGTGCAAAGACAGGTCCAATCAAATTTCAATTGAGAAAGACCCTCTGCTACCTCTGTTCTCCATCATCAACAGTCTTGTCTCAAGATGCTCTGAGCTGGAAAGCTAGTTTGGGAGTTCGGTAATCAATCTGGAATGGCTGTTCAGCAGAAAACAGAGGATGAAATTGCTCCTATAGAGATAGCTAGTTCTCAAGGCGGACAACTAGCTATCGGAACAACATCGGAGCAACAATACCTTTCTTGCGATGGATTGTCGCCGGGACCAGCTATTAAACATAAGGGTCCAACACTTCTCACACCTGTTGGAGTGGGTTCTCCGCAAAATTTTTCTTCTTTCTCTATGGATGTCGCAGGAGATTGGATGCTACTAGGATGGTGATTTTTTTGGCGGGTTTTCCTTTCTACCTCTCACCCATACCTAGTTGAAGTCGAATCAGCCTCATGGGTCTGTACCTCTAGCCATTTGATTCCAGGAACACACAGTTAGTTGAGTACGAGGGGGAGTTTTCTAGTTTATTTGTTTAATTGTCAATTCAGGTTTACTAACTCTATTTGCTCAGATTTGTCTCGTACTAAACCAACCACTTCAGAGGCTGTTGATGATGGTTTAATCGAGTTTTCGAATGCTTCTCAAGAAGGGTATCTTAGTTGAGAGTCAAATGCACAAAATAGCCTAGGTGACAATGAGCACAGGTCATCGTTGGAGGACAAATGGGTAGGGGTAGAAGACTTAGCTAGGCTGTTTCAATTAGAAGTAGTGTGATGCAATGGTGAAGCGATACCCATTCCGGTATCAGTGAATAGATTCAGGAGAATGAAGGAGGGTTGGGGAATAGGCTGCTCACTTAGCGCTAGGAGTTTTGGTGTGTCCCTTTAGTACCAGAGAAGAACAAATCGGGAGAGGTGCACAAGGTCCTAATGAAGATTGTCAATTGGAATGTAAGAGGTCTAGGAGCGACTTCAAAGAAGAGGGCGGTTAAGGAGCTTTGCCTCAAAGTCAAACCAGGTATTTTGGTCATCCTAGAGATAAAGTGTGAAATGATAGGGTCTAGAATCATTAGGAAAATTTGGTGGGTGCATAATTTGGGTTGTATCTTTCGTCAGTTGGGTCTTCAGGTGGTATTCTTATTGTATGGGATATTGACATTGTGGGTGGTTCAGAGATTTGGAAGGACAGGTTTTCATTATCAATTAGATTTACTATCCTTGAGGATCATGTGGTGTGGGTTATGACAGGTGTATATGGTCCCAACAGCCATAGGCTCCGTGCGTCTTTTTGGGAGGAACTGGGGAACATACACGGGTCTCTGTCTGCATCTTGGTGTATCATAGTATCATAGGTGATTTTAATGTGATACGATTCTTGAATGAGAGAATTAGGGGGTAGGTTAACCAGGAGTATGAGGAACATTGATAGGAGGTAGTTTCACATGGTCTAATATATTGGAGAATGGGGTTTTTTGTTTTTTTATGAATAACCATCAAGGGATATATATAAAAATGCCAAATGAAAGAAATACACAGAAAAAAACTAGAACCCAGCGCACAAGGAGAGCACCAAGCCAAAAAACAACAGAAAAACAGTCCACAAAACAAAAGCAAACACAAGCAAAAGAACTACAGCTACGAGCGAACTCCAAGCGCTGGGAACGCAAACCAGACGCCTATCAATCTCCAAGGTCAATCATCTCATCTGTAGGTAATCCCACAAACATCTCCACCCTGTCAATACCATCTTTAGCTAGCTGATCTGCCGTCCCATTACCAGACCTGGTAATATGGACAAAGGATGCATGGTTCCTCTCCCTCAGGGATCTTTCCGTCCTGACCAAATGTATATATCTCCAAGGGCAATATAACGTCCCCGACATCCAAGAAATCACTAATGATGAGTCGCCCTCAACCACCACCTGGGAGCATGGTTCAAAATATTGTATTGTATCGTTCGATACGGGCGATACGTATCGTGTATCGACAGTGTCGATACGATACTCTCTTGCTCTAAACGAAACGGAATAAAAATATAGCGTATCGCGCGATACGCTGTCGATACGGTCGATACAATGTCGATACAGTCTCGATACTGCCTTGATCCCACTAGATATGTATGATTTTCTTTATGTTTTATTAGTGTATGTGATATGTTAAGACTTTATACTTATATTCCTAATGGATTTTGAAGTTTTTTAAGTTTTCATGTTTCTGCGCGTGTAGCGGTCGGTTTTCATGTTAATATATATTATATATGTGGGTGTATCATATCAAAAACATGTTAATTTATCATATATTTACCTTATCTTTGAATAAAAGTGGATTGTTTTATGTATCCTTCATTTTCCTTGCGTATCCACCGTATCTACAACTTTTATAGTGTATCCATGCGTATCCGATACGATACTCAATACGTTTCCATTTTTGAGCTGACCGATATGTTACCTCGATACGATATTTTGAACCATGCCTGGGAGAAGCCCACTTTGACCGCCTCCTTACAACTCATAAGAAGGGGCAACATCTCCGCCCTTGTAGAATCACCCTCTCCCACCGGTCCCGAGAAAGCATGTACAATATGACCACCTTGGTCTTTGAACAGCCCGCCGATCCCGGATGCCCCTGGATTTCCTGACGAAGCCCCATCAAAATTAACTATCACAAAACCAGCCGGCGAGGGAAACCACCGACTCACCACAGTCTGAACCAAAGGGGATGTAAGAGGAAAACAAGACCAGCTCGTCAAAAGGTTCGACATAGATATCCCTCTGAAAGTTGGTAGAACTACCATCCAAGAGCATACCAAAGACAAAATCGCAACAATAATAGTCTCTGTCGATCTATTGCTATCCTAAAAAATCCTTGAGTTCCGCTCCCCCTGCAAAACCCAAAGGATCGCATGCCACACCCCCTGAAACATCAACCGGCCCCTCAATTTCAAGCCCGGGAACCGCCACTGTACTAGTAGGTCGCCAACTCCCACTTGCATGACTCACAAAAAACCCAAGCCTCTGAGAAAAAAAGACCACACCTCTGAAGCCACCGAGCAATGAATAACCAAGTGATCGACTGATTCCCCATCCATTCTGCACATAACACACATATGAGGCGATAACATACAAGACGGCTACCTCTTTTGCAAAAGGTCACATGTGTTAATCTTATATAAGATAGCTGACCAAACAAAAACCTTCACTCTAGGAGGAACAAAGGTCTCCACACACACCGATGGGGGAAAGAGGAGGGAGACGACAATTGCGGGCGAAGAATCGAGAGGAAAGACCTAACCGAGAAGGACCCACTACTACAAGCACTCCAAATCCGTTGATCTCTAAACTGAGGGCCGAAGAAAACATCCTCAAGGTCAACAAGTAAGGACTCATCCTCTGCTAACTTAGAGTTTCTCAAATCACGGCGAAAACCAAGGGTATAACAAAGACTTGAATCAGACCAAGACAAAACCTCTGAGACAAGTGCATCCCGACTAGACACCACTCAAAAAAGACGAGGATAGCGAACTGCCAAAATGGACTCCCCCCACCATAGATCATGCCAAAATCTGATCTGAAGGCCATCACCAACATAGAACCGAACATGACACAACAATGAAGGAAGAATAGAGGATACTTCTTTCCAGATACAAGAGCAAGAGTATCTAGCTGAAGGATTACTGCCCCAACCATTATTGGGCCCACCATATTTATTGTGGATGATTCTTCGCCAAAGAGCCTCTCTCTCTCCCTGCAGAACCTCCAAAGCCATTTTCCAAGAAGAGCCATATTATGCCAAGCAATATTCCCCAAGTTAAGACTACCCTCCTCTCTCGACCTACACATTATCTCCCATCAACAAGGTGACACTTCTTCTGGCTCCGCCCTTCCCACAAAAAATCTCTCTGTAATTTTTCCAACGACTTAACCACTCTACCAGGAGTTCTAAACATGGAAAGATAGTAGACAAGAATATTTGCCAAAACTGCTTTAATTAACGTAATCCTATTCCCAAGTGACAAATATCCTTTCTTCCACGAAGCTAACCTTTTCTCCACCCTATGAACCACTTGATCCCAGAAACTAATCGCCTTAGGGTTCTTGCCCAAAGGCAGACCTAAATAGGACAAAGGCCACTCCTCCACACGACAGCCTAGGACTGCTGCAAACACCTCCATCCTATCAGGAGACATACTCAACCTAGCTAAACTACTCTTCTCCAGATTCACCTTAAGATCCGACACCATCTCAAAACATCTGACAATGGACTTGATCCAATATGTTTGGACCTCATCCGCTTGTAAAAACAATAAGGTATCATCCACATACTGTAAATGGGAGATGCACACTCTATCCCTCCCAATCGGAATTCCCAATATCAGACCCAATTCCTCCCCTTTTACAAGAAACCTGCTCAGCACATCAACCACCAAAGTGAAAAGCAAGGGCAATGACGGATCCCCCTGTCTCAAGCCACGAGAGGGGATAACTTGACCATACATACCTCCATTCCAAAGAAACGAGAACACCACATTACTGACACACCCAACAATCCACTTTCTCGATCTCACCCCAAAGTCTTTCCATTCCAAAACCTTATCAAGGAAGTGCCATTCCACTCGATCATACACTTTTTCCAGGTACAGTTTCATAACCAATCCTTCTCTGCCATTCTTCTTCCATTCATCCACCACCTCATTAGCAATAAGGACACTATCTAGAATTTGCCGACCTGCAATAAACACACTTTGGTTCTGAGTCACCAAATGACCAACCACCATCTTTAAGCGTGTAGAAAGCACTTTAGCAATAATCTTGTAAAGGCTATTCCTTTGGGATGAGAGCAATAAAGGTGATATTAGTAGACTTGTTGATAATCCCACCAGCATTAAACTCCTTAAGGACGCTCAACAACTCATCTTTCACCGTATCCCAACATGCCTGAAAGAAAACAATCGAGAACCCATCAGGCCCTGAGGCTTTGGCTTTACCTAGACTCCAAATCGCTTCTTTGATCTCTTGGAGCTCAAAAGGTCTCTCCACCCACCCCGCCTGGTCCTCCGATAATTTATGACCCCCCAGACTAGATACATCAAAACAAAATTCCTGCTCTGACCTGTAAAGCCCAGAGTAAAACTCCGAGATCGCCTCCACTCTCCTATCAGTATCCTCAACAAATGTCCCATCAATCTGTCCAACCTACTCCAAGTAGCATCCTCCTGACAGTTAGACCACGTAAACCACCGACCATTTAACGGATAATCCACCAAACCAAGATCATTAATGAGACTCGAGAACTCTCTCATACTCTGATCAAAGCTATGCCCTCTATTTCTCTCCTCGGGACGTCTAACCACATTAAAATCCCCAATCAAACACCACCGACCGTCCCAAGAATTTCTTACTTCCATAAGTTCTTCCCAGACCAACCTCCTACGACGCCAATAGTTAGGGCCATAGACCCTTGACAAAACCCACTCAAATTGATCCACTAGATCGACAAACTTGACCAACACTGAGAAATTACCTATCTTAACCATCTCCATCGACATGGACTCAAGAGTCCCACATGGCTATAATCAAGGTTTACGATGTCGATGTCGCCAGTGACTTCGGCGACATGGTGAAAACATAGGGAAATGTCGGGGAAATGTGGGGAAACCATGGGTTTTTTATGGATTTTTAGCCATAAGCTTTAAAGATGTCTAATTAAGACTTAAATGCATCCAAATACGTCAAAAAATGCAAAAACTATGCTTACACATTAAAAGTCATTACTTGAGGGAGGAGGGGGGGGGGGTAAACTTACGCGTTGTCGGGTTTGTAAGCTGTAAAAAAAGATGGTACATCTAATTAAGTCACACTAAAAGTGTATGTAAGTCAATTAAAAGATATATAAAACTAGAAATCAAGTGCCATATCTATGAGGGGGGAAAAAGGGAAATATGTGGGAAATGATGGGGAAATTTGGGAAAATGTGGGATTTTTGATGGGTTTCCCCCCAAGTTTTAAACAACCCTAAGTAGTGTCTAAATACATCATAAT
>JAUPMG010099231.1:0-12329 GCA_031762675.1 Pachysandra terminalis | reverse complement strand
ACCAGGATGGGTGACCCCCTGGGAAGTCTGATTCGGGTGAGCCAAAAGCGGACAATATTGTGTCAGGTGGGGTGGGTTGTTACAGAGGGAGTCTGGGCACTCTCGCACTCCTGCGCCTCCTGGGAAGAAGATTCCCAATGGGAATATTATCTTCATCTGCATCCTCTTCTTCTGCCTCTTCCATTTCTTCAGCGGATGCCTCCTCGGGTTGGACAATAAGAGCTTTTTTAGAAGCTTCAGTAGCTGCAAGATCATTACTTCCTTTCCTCCATTCATAGATGTCCTGAATCACGATATGACCAGGAATCTCATGAATTATGGGGTGGCTACCTCCAGTTTGGAATGTATGATTTTTTCGTTTCTCCTCAACCTCTGCTCCTTAACTTCGCCAAGATCAAGCTTCGAGGGCACAAGGTCCCTCTTGCAAAATTGGTCCAAGTGAACCAAGGACATGTGCCAGTAGTCTAGCCACCAGGGAGAGACCCTGCCATACCTTTCTGGTGTGGTAGGGGTAGCTTTGAAATCAGCCACCAATCCGAGGTAGCCGTGCCCTCGAAGGGACCTTTGTCCCGCGACCTCCGCATTTATTGACGTGGTTGGCTTGAACTCCACGTCGCAAGGAGGAGCAATTTGATCAAATCCAAATTGCCGGAGTATGCGCTGCGGATTATAGATGGGGAAGCTGCTCCCATAATCTCTGACCAAGCCGATCAGATAGCCCGGATGGATGATCACTAGGAGTGTCCTCTCCTCTGGTGAGAGATGGAGCCAGGTGGCGGTACTCTTCTCTGTGTCGTCCTCCACCATGACTCTGAAGGGCTGCACCAGTCTAATACCTCCGTTGCGATATGGGCGGTACTCGAACTTGGCCTCGATATCCATCACATGATGCAGCCGGACGTTTCGCTTTGGACGGAACCCAGACCACATCAATGCTCTTGGATCGGAGTCCAGGCCCATAGTGAGGAAATGCTCCTCCACTGATGAGAAGTCTTAGGGGCGTATCTGGGATACCTCTCCCACAGGAAGTGTTGGAGGAAGTTGGCATCCACCAATGTCTCCACCAATCTCTCTCCCCGGCTTCGTGCTATGTCCTCACACAGTAGATCCAGATGTTCATACTGTGATCCCGGGAATAGAGGAGCAAGAGGTATTCGAACTCCTCTTGCAATCTTCACCGTAGAGGGAATATCCTTTCATGAAATTTTTCCACCGGATATCCCTCCAAGACGAACCTGGCCAGCCAGAAGGCGACAAAGCCCGCCAAGTGGACGGTACTGTCCAGGCCTTCACCCCAATGTCGCTTGATGAAGAGGCTGGTGGCCTTGGGGTTCTCTTCCTCATTCTAGAAGTATCTTGTCCAGCCTTTAAATGGGTACTTCGTACTCATGCTGGAATCCCTCCATTTCAACTGGGTCTTCCTCAAAGTTTTCTTGGAGAATATCTTCAACATCTCCAAGTCAACCTCTTCCGCCGCGGTTAGGGTGATCGCCTCCGGATTCTCCTCTCCCAAAATTGGAAGGTAGCGCAGTATGGCTACGACTTCCAATGTGATGCTGATTTCTCCAAAAGCAGTCACAAAGACGAGATCTTCTGGATCCCAGCGAACAATAAATTCCTTCAGGGCCTCGTAGTCCCTGTGATAGTCACCCATATAGATACGGATGGATTCCAGCACTCCTGCGGTATCTAGCAGCTTCTGGTACTCATCATTCTTCATTATATGAGCTACCCATTCCGGCCAGCCAGGAGGAAGATTAAAGTGAGAGAAAAATCCGATTTCAAGCAGAGGAAAATCTTTCCTCTCGGCCCTGAAGACTGGTGCCTGGCTCAAACGAGGGAATCCTATGTTGGTCCATGTTGTTTCGTCATAAGGGCAGAGCAGTTCTTCCCCACTCTGAACAGCTTCCGGCACCACTGGATCCCTAACCACATCCCAGATGGTGTGGTAGGAATTTCCAGCTTAATATTTGTATTCTTCGCAACACCCTTCTTGGCCATTGTTGCAGTAGAGAAGAAGCTAGGAAAGCAGAAAAAGCAAGGAAGCAAGTTTCAGAAAGCAAGAGAGCAAGAAAGCTTGGAAATCTCAGATTGCAAGAACCTTTCTTCTTCAATGAGTTCTTGATTTATAGAGAATGGCGGTTTTCGTTGCAAAGATTGAAAAGGTGTTTTTGGCAGTTCGCGTAATCCCAAGGAAGAAATCATTACTTTGGCAACGCATGATAACTTCATTTAAAACACACTCCCTCGAAGAAGCAGTATTTAATGCCCGCCATGCTTCAGGTACAATTTCATGTTTTCCTCTCTAGCATAGGAAACCTGAGACCGGGGGCTATTGGTGATCAGACAGGCTAATTAATCCCAATAGACACGTAGTGCTATCTTAAAGCACGTGTACACATTTTTGGGTATAGCCGCATACACTGAATCATTCAATAAAGCTGTAACGGCTGTACAACTGTCTCCCATGTGCCAGCTGTCAACAACGCGCTGTACGTTGATTGGACCGTTTGGTAGAAAGATGATATTTGCACCGGCTTACAGATATCTGACCGTCCTTATCACCAAGAAGGAAAGCTTCTTGAAGAAGTAACCTTTTTGAATTCCAGCTTGTGGGGGAACGCCACGTGTCCCAAACTCAATAAACACGCACTCGCATCCTTTTTGAAATATTCAAAAGGATGAGGACTTATGTTCTTTCGGCACACTGCCCTCTAAACATTCGAAGGAATGAGGATTTCTCTCTTCCTTCAAGGAACCTTATTTCACTCGAAGGATAGATACGGGGGTATGCTACCCCTAATAGAGTTCTCAAATATGTGAATCTTTAAATAAAACCTCGAAGTCACATCTACTTGCTCTCTAGAACAGACTTCGAGTGATTTTATTACATATCCTTTACATTTTAAAGATATTTTCAACTTAAAGAAAGATCATCGGGGGATGTTATTCGAAGGAACTTTTTGTACCATCTAACTCAGAAGTCATTCTTGGATCATATCCATAGACTTCGAAGGACAACTTATTATGCTTTGTCTTAAAAAGATCACGAAACAGGTATATTCCTTTCCGTTAAAGAAACTTCGAAGGACAAGTTCGAGGGACAAACTCGAAGGAAAAATCCGAAAGACGACCTCGAAGGGCAATTCCGAGGGACAAACTCAAAGGATAATTCCAAAGGAAGACTTCAAAGGCTAACCACCTCCAGATGGTGACTTCGAAGGAGGTATATATTTCCTCCTGCCAAAAGTGAATTCGAAGGAGGTATATTTCTTCCTTCTAAGGTGAATTCGAAGTTAACCACCCTGAGATGGTCAAATCGTCAAAGGGCCCGTCACCCTAAAAAAGACTAAGGATTTTGTCCTCCTCGAAGGACACAGATTTGGGTTTACCCACTCGAATGCACTTTTTTATGCATCCGAATTACTAACTAAGATTCATTCTTATGAATTGACTTCGAGTTATGCATTGGATTTATTTCACTTCTAAAAGAAAATCCTCAGTAGAAAGAGCTTTAGAAGTCGAAGGCACACCATCTCCAGAAGTATTTCCTAAAGATAGGTTTTCTACGTACTTTGAGAACGTCATCTCCTTCACTTTAAAGGAATTAAAAAAGAAACATATTTACTTCTGATTTCATTCAAGTAGAAGGCACTCGAATTGGTTACTGTAGTTATGAACCTTAAAGGATTTCAAGATAAACTCTTCTTTACAGGGACTATTGATCATGAAAACGAGTTCCCTGATGAGAAACTCAACTTCGAGTTCTCTACATGGGTAATTCGAGAATACATTGATCATCTTGTAAGTATATAGTTATTCTTGATTTCTTTTGAAGGAAGATAGCCGCCAAAGGGAGTTCCTTCGAAATATACGAATTCAGAAAGGTATTTATTGCATTGAAGTGTCCTCTAAAAAGTTGATTGAGACGGATTCTCAGAATGAGCAGCACGTCGTAAAACCTCACTTATTTATAATATTTGCTTTCTAACTTATCTAAAGGGGGTTTTGTTGACGTTGCTCTTGGGATTTGTATGAAAGTGACACGCGTCATTCGATCCGTTTTGCTCAAGTTTAGAAGCAACCTATCACAGAGCAGGTTTTAATGTTTGAAATGATTTACCTCGCTTTCTCTGGAAGTAACATAGGCGTGTTGAAGAACACGTTTCATTCAGGATATGTTTTAAAACCATGTGTCACTCAGGATGTGTTTAGTGCATGAGGGTCTCTCTCTGAACACTTAACTGAGTGACATTTGTCCTATTTGGAGTGGATAAACTCTCTACAAATAGCAGAGCGCATCCTCCATTGTAGAAGATCTGATTCTTAGATCCGAAGATCTGAAGCTTAGAAAATCTGAAACTTCTCTAAATTTTAAAGGTAGAAAACAACAGTGAGTAAAGACACTGAAAGAGAAAGAGAATAGTCAGTTACAACGTGTATTTCTTATGCATGTTGTAGACTTCAAGTTCTTAAAACTCTGAGATTTTCTCGCTCTGACATTTGCATTCTAACTGACTTTCCAATTATTGCAATATTCCTTTCTTTCTTGTCTCTTCTCGTTGTCTTATTTATAGATCAAAGTTAGCAATGAACGCTCTTGACAGAATAGTTGCGCGACAGTTTAGGCTGTCTTGAGACAGGCTTCCTTACATTTTCTCTAGAAGACTGGTTATACTGATTCATTTTTATTAATTGTCATTTTATTCTAAATATATTTGTTATTTTACAAACCCGTCATCACATCACATGTATCAATCAGTAGGAAGGCTTGAGGAAAAGGATATATAAATGTATCTACTCATTAGAATGATTCATTCATCCATTTCTGAAGTCAAGTGCAACTCTGGAACGTCGAGACTCCTGCAGCTTGGAAAAATGCAGCAACGGCAAAGTGGACATGTAGAGTTTGCTTGGAGCCAGTGATGAATGCATTCAATGTGAAACAGGTGTTTGCATGATGGGATCTGATGCAATTCCTCCTCCATTTCAAATTCTCCCAAACACACACAGCATCTGCAAAATTTTCAAACATATCTTAATGCTTTGTTTCAACATCAAATTGTATATATATAGAATTCTTTCTCTAATATACCATTAAAATAGTCTATGCAGGCATGCATTATGGTACCATTTATCTCTCTCTTTAGATGCTCCACTTCATATGTTTAAATTTATTTTTTATAATCTATCCTGATTTGATTCTGAAAAGTGCTTTTGAGAAATACAAAAAAAGTTAGTGGCTGCTAATTGAGATTCTATAGGGGATGAGAAAAATAAGAAACTTCTTTTATGAATGGTTTTGTTTATAGCTTTAATACCTCTCCCTCTCTGTTTGCTTTTATAATATTCTCAGAAAGAAATGGTAGATCAAAAGATTCGAGCTCTTATACCCCTGAATACTGAACCATCCAACCTTTTGTGTTTATTTGTTTCTCTTTGTTTTCTTGTTTTTGGTGTACACAGAGGCAAAAAGAAGGTTCACTACTCTTGTGTATCATGAGCTCGAGCTTCCTGAGATATGGGCAAAGAGTGATTTCTGTAACCAAATAAGTGATTAAAAAAATCCTGTTTCATGCTTTCTGTTATTAGTAGGGGTGCAACTTGGGTCGAGCTAACCCGAACCCAAACCGACCAACCCAACTCAAGTTTGGATTGGTTTAACCTGATTAATAATATATATATATATATATTATGTATATTAGAGGTATGCAAATTTACAATTTTGGGGTTAAAAAAAAGCCCCATTAAATTTTAGAATTTAAGTATTTGCATATTGTTCAGGTTGGTTTAAGTCCAATTATATGTTTCATCAATCCGAATTAACATGACTCAAACCAACTTAAAATTGAAGTTTGGATTGGGTTCGGTTAGGTTCAGGATTTACAAAATAAAATCGGTTTGATGTTTGGGTTTCATAATTCGGGTTTCAAATTAGGTTGGGTTAAGGTCAACCCGACCCAAACCGAACTGAGTTGCACCCCTAGTTATTAGATCATACTACTGTTGATCAATCTCAGAACTCTACACTAAAGTAGAAGTAATATAGTAGTAGTGTAGTGTACTTACTGGGAGTTTTTTGCCCTTAGATCCTCATCAAATGTAATTATTGGAATCTTGTGTTTGAGTTCTTCCTTCAATTGCACCTGATCTAAGGACTAGAAATTAACAAAAAAAAAAGAAGTAAATCAGATAAAGGTGCATCATGTAGTAGTAGTGAAAATAAGATGAAATGAAAGAGGGATATGTTACTGATGGGTTGGATGAAGTGGGTTGATTTGATCTCCATTGAAGTGTTTGGAGAGAAGGAGAGGAGATATTGGAAGCTCTTCTCTTGAGATAGAAGAGGTAGAACAAGAGCAATAAGACTATGGAGAAGAGGACTGGGATTGAGAATATGAAAGACTGGTAGAGTTTAAGTTGAATTGCTTCAGAGTAGAGATGGGGAGGGCTTGGAATTTCAGGAACACCCATTTAGCCTCCAAGCTTCTCTAAGAACCAAATCTGGGGGGGGAAAGAATAGGCTTTAGATTTGGAAGAGAGGAAGTATACAAGAGCCATGCTCGGTAAATTTATGGAGAGAGAGAGAGAGAGAAATAAAATAGTCTTTATACATTATAGTACATTAGTACATCATCTAGAGAGGGAGAGAGAGTAATAAAATAGTCCTTGTACATTATAACTACCAAAATGGGGCCTAAAAGAACCTACTTTTATTTTTTAAATATTCATAGCTTTCAATGCCTCTATATAAAAAGGGGGGAATTCTTTCAATGGCAAGTCTACTAAATTTACTGCATGGATGCTAAAATTAGAGTAAGTTTGAAATCTGTGGTACATGAATGTTAATTATGAGATTTTATTGCTTTGTACAATCCCAATCGTAATTAGTATGACTGGATAAACCCCAAATACCTGAAACCAACCATAAGTCATAAGTATCATTTAAACCCAAAGATTCGAACCAGAAACCTCATGCTTCCTGAAGTACAAGACTTTCGCCGAGCTATCCCGTGCGGGTTAACAACTTACATTCATATAATAAGCCAAGGGGTGGCAAGACAGGTTTAGGTCATCCACAATCAGTTGTCATATTCCTAGTCGTCTTTGTGGCCATGGCTCATGAGTACTTGAGCCCACTGGTGTAGCACACACAAATGCTTTGAATATGAATATGATTAAGACATTGTTGAACCACTTTCAACCATTAATGCTCTTTCTTTATTATAAACATGATTCTATCATTTGAGATTGTCTTTTGGAATAAAGTTGGATTTGCAGAACTCAAAACGTAGAGAGAATTTAGTTAAAGAATGGTTGAGAATACACATGGAATGGTGATTAGGATTTTGTCTCCCCTCCATAGAATTTTAATAACCTAGCTTGATATTTCAAGGACCTACACATCTTTGCAAGTTGTTCACTTTTGAGTTTAATTAGTCTTCTTTCTCTAAGTTTCATGTGTAATTGGTGGATCATACCCTCTCTCTCTCTCTCTCTAAAAAGAAAACAAGAAGGGAGAAAGAAAAATAAAATTATTCAGTGGAAATAAAAAAATCTCAAACTACAACGCTAAGGGTGACCGAGGTGATGTCGGGTCCGATTTCAACTCGGTGAAGCACTTTGTCGGTTTTTGCTCTTTTTCTCATTTTCAAGTAATTTGTCAAAGCAAGGTTTCAAGAATACCGATCTGATCCTTACTGGGATCGGCCAGGGCCGGTCCGGTCCTAAGCCACGATACAGTAGTTGTATCATGAGGCTTTGGATCGGACTGGTCCAACCGATACTGGTACGGACTGGCCAGTACAATCGATCCAATGATCAATCCAACCGGTCCAATGTTTTTTTTAATTTATAAAATGGTCTAGCCGGTATCACTCTGGACCGGTTCGGTATTGACCAATACCGCCAGTCCGGCTGATCCAATTTTTTTTAATTTTTTTTTAAATTGGGTGATCTATTTTTGTACCGGATCTAGACCGGCCAGTATTGTAGGTTCGGACTGGGATCGATCGGGACCGGTCTGGTCCTCGATCCCGATACTTTAAACCTTGGTCCAAAGGCCCGTAGCTTTTTTTTTGGCAGTAAATGCAGAACATAATATAAGTTATGAATTAGTTACAAGTCTAGGGGTAGATCGCCCACCATACCTCTACAAGGTATTTACAAAGGAATTCTGGTGGGTACAAGGTATTTACAAAGGAATTCTGGTGGGTACAAGGTATTTACAAAGGAATTCTGGTGGGTATCTAATCCAGCAGCAAGAAAAGAAATCTAAAGCGTAATTACCTAACCAATCAGCAACAAAATTAGCTTCACGGTAGATATAACAGAAATTTACAGAACCAAAGTATGAACGTAGATGCAATATAGCAGAGGTTAATGGTTTAATCTTCGAAGGGATTTCCTCACTTTGTCGTTGCAGGATACGAACCAGATTGAAGTTATCACATTCCACTTCTAAGTTTAGGAAACCTCTATGAAGAGCAAACTTCAGTCCATCCAGAATACTAAATGTTTCAGTAGTAGGAGAGTCGGGGGGAATCTTGAAGAGAGAGAAACTTTGAAAAAGATGGCTCCGCAGAGCTCCGAAAAGGGAGATCGTGCAAGATGATCTCACAGCTCCTTCAACCTCGGTAGCAACATCGGATTTCTGTGATCTCCAACCTCTATTCCACTATGATATCACAGCCCCTTCATCTTCGGCAGCAACATCGGACTTCTCCGCTCTACAACCTCTACTCCACTATGTCGCCTTACATACGGCTTCTACCATTAGTTTTATAGTCGAGCTGCAGGTGTTTTCTCCATCAAACTCACTGTTTCGGGATGGAAGCTTGAGGGTGTCTTCTCCATCACTCACACTATTCTGGCACAGCCACAACCACTAATCTTGATGGCTTTTTGGTGTACTGTTTGGGTTGTTTACCATGATGATTTATGTCGACTCTTACTAGTGGCATGTACTTGACCGGTCATTCGCGTCTAGCTTCCGATCACCGTCTGTCCGATGGGCTTTTTCCTTGGTTCAAGTCTTGGCTGGACTTTCTTTTAGTCCAGTCAATGGCTTCTTTTTTTGACAAATGGGGGCTTTGCACACTATGAGGTAAGGTTTTAAAGATCGGAACCGGTCGCCGGACTGGTCCGGATCCGGTACAGAAAACAAAAATAAAAAATAAAAATTTCAGATCGGCACCGGACCAGTTGCCGAACCGGTGGGATCTGCGGGACCGATCATTGAATCAGCAGAATCAGTCGCCGGACTGTCGGACTGGCGGTACAAGACGCCAAACCAGAGGGACCGGTTGTCGGACTGCCGGAACCGGTCACCGAACCACTGGTCCATAACCCGGTGATACAAAGGCTTGTATCTCGAGTTGGAACTGGACCGGTCCCATCCGGTCCCGGTCCGGACTGGCCATCGGTCGATCCTTGAAATCATGCCATGAGGACTTCAGGTTCTTGTGGACTTGCAATGCTTCTTTTTTGTCAACATATTTATCTCCTCATTCCCATCCTTTCTCTCCTCCTCTTCTCTTTACCCTTTATGGAAGAGCAGTTTACTGCTCTCCAGCGAAAAGTTCCTTGCCATCTCGAGCCTAGAAATCCTTGTGATCTCGGCTTTTAAATCTTGTTTGAGATCTGATCAAGCGTGGGCTAACTTTTTTTTCTGTTTTGCTTTTGTTGTTCTTATGTTGCTCACTTGCTCTTCTTCTTGTAAGAGATCATTGCCCATTGGCTTTTGCTATGATGGGATCAATGTCTCACCATGACAGTCCATTGGGGATTTGGGCCTCTTGACATAATCTCCTGCTTTGATCAATAAAACTTTCCTTAACAAAAAAAAGAAAAGAAAAGTAAGAGTCTGTAGAACCAATGAAGTTGGAACGGCCCCCAAGAAATCATCTACACTCATCTCTACATATTGCACCGATTGCAGTCAGTCCAGGTTCCTTCGTGCCGCACCATCCACGTTGAGTTTAATGAATTGAGTTTGCGGGGCATTCCATCTAATATTAATTAAACTTCTGTTCTTCACAAAAACGCTCGCTCCCATTTTCTGCCCAAAAATGATTTTCGTACCATCCTGTAAAGATTCAAAAAAACATTTTAGCATCAGGTATACAACGATGTACACCTTCAAAAATACATTTATTTCTAATATTCCATATGGCCCACGGAAAGTTAGCAAATACTGCAGTAGATTTAAGAGGTGAGGCGGGAAAACAGAACAATCGACCCCCATGAGGGACGTAAACCATTCTTTGATAGAAAAATTCGCACAAAGAGAATCAAGTTTCCCACCTGTAACAACAAACCAGAGAGCTTTAGTAAATTGACATTGGAAAAACATATGTGAACATGATTCCGGATGTTCATTATAATGTACCCGGGCTTCCTCCTTTGCATTTAATCTATGAATTAACATCTCATTATTAGTGTAAACACAAATTTTGTTATTGGAAAACCAACGAACAACATATGTAGATACAAAATCAATTTATAGAAATTTAAAAATTGGAAATCACAATCTCTAGGACTTTTTTTTGTACAAAAAAAAAATATCCTCTGATTTTTCTCTTCAGGGTCTTCAATCCAAGGGCTGCAACATCTTATTCTTTGAGTTGATTTGATCTTCCTTGATCTCCTTTGCAACGATCAAGAAGGTGGTAGATTTCAAGAATGAAATCGTAGAGATTTGTTGCGAAGACTTCGGGCTTGTAGACTTATGGAAGATGTGGGATGAAAGCTTCAACTTTGGCTTGGATCTCTGAGTTTTTCAGCGTATTCAGAGATGGAGGGCTTTATCTTCAGGCTTGAATGCTTGTACTTTGAGGTTTCAAGTCGTCAGATCTTCAAGGCAGTAGACCAGCAGGGCTTCAATGCTTATTCTCTTTGATTTTTCTTCATTGAGTTTGATGATCTTGTGAATCTTCAGCTTGATCTTCATGCTTGTAGACTTATGGAAGATGTGAGCCAAAAGCTTTGTCTTGATGTAGATCTCTGGGCTTTTGAGCGTATTTAGAGATTGAAGAACTTGAATCTTCAACCTTGAATCCTGTATTTTGGGGTTTCAAGTCTGCAGATCTTCAGGACTTCAAATCTTCAAGGTGTCAGAGCAGCAGAACTTCAGTATCTCTTCTCCTTCTTCTGATCCTTTCAAAAGTGAGAGAGGGTCACTTCCTATTTATAGATTTAGAGCTGGTAGAGTTGTATTTGATTTCTACCATTTGTAGAGAATTATCATCAATTTTTGAAGATAATTCTCTATTTATCAAGAATTATCTAGATTTAATGAAAATTATATAAACTTTAATAGATAATTCTTTGTGGGACCCATCAAGAACAATTTAATAGCTCTTTTCCAGAGTCAAAGATTCTATTTTCTTATTTGAGAAGTTTTATCTCTAAGTGGGGTTCGTCTTGTGAGATCGTACCATGTGGCATATTGTGATCTCAAAATTTCTCTGCTACAAGTAGTGAGACCATTATTAGCATATTTCCAAATAAAAATCGTACTTTTTGTGAAAAAGGAAGATGCCGCAAATTTAGCCATTGTTTGCTATTTGTAGTGTTAGAATTTCTAGTAATTATGTTATACACCGAGGAAACAAAAAATTTACCTGAGGCCGTGGGTGCCCATATTACCTAATCCTAAGTAGCAAATTGATCAATAGGGGTTTGCTTTAATTTTATTTGCAATATCCCGAGGCCATCGTTGATCAATAAGGTCTAAACGCCAAGTTCGAGACCTTTGGTTTATGATATCTGTGACTAAAGAGAGATTTGCTTCCGGGGGGGTAATGGAGGTGGAGCACCATGATGTGATATCTGCGACTAGAGAGAGATTTGCTTCCGGGGGTAACGGAGGTGGAGCACCATGATGTGAACCCAATGTTGTTTTTTCTTCTCTCAAAGCATGATTTAGTATTGTTGGTCAGGCGGGGTAATTTAACCCCACTTTACACGCGGCGCTTGATTACAAGCGCGTGTACGCATTTTGGGTATAGCCTCATACACTGAATCATTCCGAAAAGCTGTAACGGCTGTACAGCCGTCCCTGTCACGTACTAGCTGTCAGCGGCTGTGTACGATGATTATACCGTTTTGGTAAAAAGCAAGATTTGAAACGGCAGGATATCTGACCGTTCTTATCACCCATTAATGCAATAACTTCTCAAGGAAGCCATCTATTTGAACTTCAGCCCACAGGGGAATGACACGTCTCACAAATACGTTCCTTCTTCCCTTCTGAAATATCAAAAGACTAAGGACTTATGCTCCCGCAGCATACTGCCTTCTGGGCACCCGAGGGAAGGAGAATCTTA
>JAUPMG010099220.1:0-12329 GCA_031762675.1 Pachysandra terminalis | reverse complement strand
AATGACACTGATCAGACGTAGCTTTAGGTAGTGAAAACGCTTGCACACTAGCAAAGGAATCTTCCCATTCGAGAGACATGAGGAACCTGCCCAACCTAGAACTGATCTGAGTATCCTGATTGTTAGACCAGGTGTACTCCGCCCCGATCAACGGCACTTCAATAAGGTTATTTCTGCTCTATGAAGTCAGTAAAACTCTGCATATAAGAGCGTAAGTTACTACACCTTGTTCTTTCCGAACAAAATCTTATAATATTAAAATCCCCTCCAACACACCAAGGAATATTCCATCCCCTCCTATATTTCTCTAGTTCTGTCCACAAGTCTTGAAGCAATCTATGGTCGTTGGGTCCGTAGACTGATGACACCATCCTAAGACCTCCTCCATTATCCCCCTTTTCAAGCAAAACCACCGAAACAGTAAATTCTCCCACTTCTGAGTGTACCAAGTCGAACAAATCACCTTTCCAAGCCAACAAAACTCCACCGGATGCACCTACTGCAGATTTCTGAGTCAAACCAATATTTCTACACCCCCAAAGCTGGAGCAGTACCTCCTTATCCACCCCCTCTAATTTAGTTTCTTGAAACATAATTATGTCAGGATTCCACTCTTTTAAAGCCATCTTAATAATCTTCCTTTTATCCCTATTCCCCACACCCCTTACATTCCAAAATAGAAACTTAGTCTTCATTTAAATTCCAACAAACCCCCTTGGACTTCCCCCTTATCCATATAGCTAGCTGTCTCTTTTACTCCCCAGCTAAGCTTCTATTTCTCACACAATCCTCCATATTCTTCTTTTCTATAGCAATAAACAAGTCCAAAACTTCTTGCTGCAATCCTTCCCATGAAACTCCAACAAAACCACTGAACCTCATTAATTTATTTAACACCCATTTTGATATTTTTGCCTCTCCCAGGTTGTCATTATCAGTAAAGAATTCATCTAAGAATGCATCTAAACCTCCCTCTACTTCTAACCTGGGGAATCATCAAAGCAGCTAGCCAGTGGTGATGGCATCTTGATCTGGTCATCCATAGCTCTATCTAACCAAACCTCAACCCTTCCTAGCAGAGCCTCCTCCTCTTTCTTATCTTCCGAACCTGCCTCCACCTCAACTGACTTTCTTCCTCAAGGTCAAGCGAAACTCCTTTACAGTGAGAGCATTCCAGCAAGCTATTTAAACCAGGCCTGAGCTGGGTCTTTAGTGTCTCCCCTTCTACAATGACCTTCAGAGGAGGACCACATCCTTTGCTACTAAAAAAATCTGTTTTCAGAGACGATCCAGATCCCAATGTAACAGAAAAAAGAGGATCCCTGTTCCATCTTTTCAGTTTAAGATCAGAATATCTTCTGAGATAGACCTTGGTGATTAGTTCTTGATTGTCTGGGTTCCCTACATCAAACTTCTCGGAACACTCTCCGACATTCGACTTTGGAACAAGCTCTGCCATTTCCCACGTCGGATTGAAGTCTGAAACGAGATCACAATAATCCTTTGTCTCCCCTTCGCGCTCACTTTCAAAAACCAATACAGCAACATCAAAAGCAGAGGTCACAGGAACAGGAGTAGAGGAAGACGAACGAGGTGGCGAAGAGACAATCACACCAGTCTCGAAAGAATCCATCTTCACAGAGAGATTCATCACAGCCCTGGCTACAGGAGCCAAAGACTCCTCAATAGCAGAAGAGATTTGCCCCATCAGTGGTACTTCTTCGATTTCTACACCATCACGGCTAGCAACGAACCCCCGAGAGAGGGGAGGGCCTTGAAAACTTGGCGCCGAAACCTCCCCAACTCCAAAACCACGTGACCCCCCTGGTCTTTAGTCTGCTGAACTAAGAAAGTCGAGATGGGCCCCGCAACACTATTCGGCCCATCAAAGGACGCTTGCTCCGTCCTAGCACCAAAAATACTAAACTCCCCTTCTTTAGCCCCTATCTCAGTCCAGATAGCATAGGCCCCGCTTCCATGGAAGGCCCACAGCTCAACTCGGCTCCAATTGCACTAATTAGACAAGGCGGGAAAAAGTTAAATTTATTCAAACTTGAAGTGTCCGACAACCTCTCCTGACCTAAGGTCCCACCACCGACTTTATTGTCTCCCACTTCCACCAAATGAACCACTCCTTGCGGCCCACGTGTCCCTACTAGGCAGCTTTCTTCCCTCTCCCTCAACTTGTCTTCTTCGATGGAAACGGACGGACTCGTCTCCGGTGAACTCACCTTAGCAATCACATAAACTCCGGCTTCAAACCAATTGAGACCATCTGAGAGCCAGATCAATCTCGGTATCCTCAAGACGAGCTCGGTGAGTACTTCCATATCCACCTTCAAAAAACCATCTTCGGCCTCCTCGACGTAAACCTCGGAGTTGACAAGGCCCCGAAAAATCCTCCGATTAACGTGGTAAATTCATGGTTTCACAGATGGACGGGAACGCCCTCAATAGAAATGCACCAATCGAATCTGCAACTCGGCGCACTGGAAAAATTCAGTCCTTGCGGAACAGAATTTGGCGGGAGAAAAAAGGCGAATTGAGGGGATCCATCAGCTGCAAGGATACGTGCACAATTGATATTGGATCCGGAAGTCGCTGTGTTCGCTAAGATCCCAGCCTCCGATTTTCCTTGCTGCTCTTGAGGAAAAACTTCCTCTGACTCCCCTACCTCCATCTTCGCATTCACTACTCCTTGGCATCACTCTTCCCCCAAAACCCTTCCCCCCACTAACCTGAATTATTCCCAACCTTAGGATCTGAAGATTTAGGAATAAACAGGGTTCTGCTCTTACCGTCAAACTGAACCGAAATCCTGAGGAAAGAACCCCCAGAATTCCTGTCAACAACTGCTGTTCCCGTCCATTGTTTCCGTCGAAACATCCCTAGCTTCTTACTCCGATCCCCAACAGCATCAGCTCCCTGAAGCACGTTTCTAAGCCAAAAAACCTCTTTTCCATTGAACATCACAGAGCAACTCTTCCCTCCACTCCTCTCTGTAATACTCAAGGAAAGATCGAAGCCGTTCGAGAATCCTTCGAAAACAAAACACTTCCTCTGAATCTGAAGGGAATCACAAATGACCGTAGGTTTTCTCCATCGATTTCTAACCTTCTTCCTCACCAGGTTCCAGGACCCTTTCCCAGAATCTTTAGAGAGGACATCCCTGAACGAGGACATCCCTAAGTTTTCTCCATCAAGCTTTTGCTTAAGATTTCTTTCGATATCAGAGGTCAGCACTTCCTCAATGTCTACTCAGCTGTATCCAGCTACTAGAAGATCCCCTATCCTTTAAGCTGGATCCCCAATCCAGCTTAACATTGTAAGGCGTATTAACCCAAAACCTAATGCCACCCATCTGGACATGGTTTAAATTTCCCCAAAATATAGCGAAGTTCTCCCGAAAGGTTCCTTATATTGATATTTCTCTTATTTTGAAAATTTTCATATAATTTTTAACGATAAATATCTTGAAATAGAAAATTTCCCTCGAAATTGAAATTTAAAACCACCTTGTAGTGTGACATCTTTTGTAAGGATTTGAAGTTGGGACACAACTTGATTTTCATCAACGAGTAACCAAGTTATATTTGTTTTAATTTTTAATTGACATCAAAATTTTAGTTTAAAATGCATTAGTGCTTTAGATAATGTACATAGACATTAATTAGGCCATCCATATTTTATCATAGTATTTATGTATGCAGTTGGCTTTTCTGATTTTTTATTTTTATTTTTTATTTTTTTATTTTTTTTACTTGAAACTGTCTAGGGATTTAGAGATGGAACAGTTGTCTTTATTTGGATCATTTTTTTTTTACCGAAAGATTCAATTAGGTCCCATATGACATGAGAGATCCCTTAAGTAGAAAAGTCTCATTTTTTCAATTCATTCATTGTTCTTTTCCTTTTTGTGTTCATGCACAAAGCTTTAGTGACTCGTTCTGAAATCTTCATTTGTGCTGAGTAGGATATTTGTATAAGCAATTTTGCAGCTTTAACTTAAAAACAATTTATACAACAGGTTTTTGCTAGGAAGTAGATTTGGCAGTTCTCAATCTAACAGGCCAACCTCTCTCACTTTTAGGCGGACTAGGGTTGGGATTCTCAACACTTGGGCCGGCTTCAGGTTGGTAGTTTTCAGCCAGTAATGAAGCGGTTCAGGTTTGGGTTGGTTTGGCCTGTTAGGTTGTACACCATTACTATGGCGTTGTATGCCCATGTACCTAAACAAAGGCAGACCCAAAATATTTCATTTGTTTATTTATTTATTTATTTTTTTGGGTGGGGGGAGTAATACATAACAAAGTTTCAATCGAAAAATAGAAGTATAAAGTATTTACTTTTTGAATGGATAAGTATTATATTGTTGGTTAACAAAAGTATATTGAGTGAACATGTAGCTAGCTAGACATGAGTATATATTAAAAGAATTTTTTTAAGGAAATCCCTTCATCTTGATTCTCAAATATTTATTGAATTTGTACTTGATGTTTCTTCATAAAATCATATTTGTCCATAATCAAGTAAGTGCTAAATATTAATTTGTAAAAAATTTATCGTTTATCTTATGGCAAAAACAAGTTAATAATATTCATAGCTGAGAATACTTGTTTTATAGTTATTGTTGAAACTGGAAAGGTCAATGTAAGGCAAAACAATCTATGCTATTGATGCATTGTCATTTGCACTAATTTTCAGCAAAGTTTAGCCAACTCCGATGTGTATTGAAAATTCAGATTTTGAATCAAATGAAAGCTTATAATATTTCAATTGGAATTCAAAATGAAGTTTTTCTTGCTTTGTAAACTATTGAAAATTTGTTTTCCAATTTACAAAATTCGTCAATATTGAACAATCTGTAATTGTCTTTACGATCTAAAGCTGTAATTAAGCTTAAGGATTTCTTTGGTGCGCTCACTGAACTAGCTATTAATTTTTGCTATTATGAGTCTATAATTGCTGTGAATATGTCTACTCTATAATGATACTCCAGAATAGTGTTATCTCGTTGATAGAACGAGTTCATCATGCAGTGTAATGAGTACTCATATCAGGAATATCTATGTCATGCTGCTTGTAAAATGATGTTACCTTATCAAGTGTCCCAACCACTTATTCTCAACTCTTGAACAAATGCTTTTGTTGTTGAGACTAAGTGCATGCCATTCAAAATTTCATGAAATTAGTGTTATAAAGCTTGAAACAATTCAATGACAATTTTCAATATTTCTTTCATAAGATGCAAAACAAGGAAGAATTCAAAAAATGCTATTACATGATTACATCATCAGCTGCATTCGTATTCCCTTGTTGAGAATTTATGTAACCTCGATAATGATGGTGTTAAGAACTAAATAGATTGCGTTGTATAATTTTTTATCAAATGGCTAATTTACTTGAGATCGAACAACTGTCTCCAGGATGTAAGGTGTGAATTTAATTAAAGCCTCTAGTTGTTTCAAGTTTATTAATGGCTACTATACATGCAATATCTTTAGCTTGATGTGCATGTAATTCATCATTTCATTTGCAAGAAAAACTGGAAATGTTAACAATAGAAGTCAGCTTTGAGAAAAATTGATGGAGAACAATCATTTCTCTTGATGCTGCAATGAAGGCTAGTTGAAAGAGATGCACTAAGAAATTAATATTGTATGCACATTGACAATTATTAGAAAATAAAACTTTAAATAATTCCATATACCATGCATAGTACTAGCTCTATTATATCCTTGAAGTTAGATATTTTGGTTGTTGAGACAGTGACGAAAAAGGACTGCATGTATTTTATTTCTTAGAGTCTGTGACATTGTGTTTGTACATGAACAAGATTAGAAAAAATCATTTACGAGTAAAACCATCTTTGTTAACAACTCATAAAACAAGAAGTTGGCTTGAAAAATTTAACAAGTTGGCTCGATGGAAAGGAATTATATTTTCTTAGGTGGTAGGATCACACTTATAGGGACTGTTCTTGCTAATCTTCTGGTTTATTTTATTTCCCTCTTCAAGATGCCTATGAAGGTCTTTAATAGACTTGAAAAAAGTCAGCGTGATGTCCTTTGAGAGGGGGGGATGGTAGAAAGAAAGATAATCTAGTTAAGTGGACTCAAGTGTGCAAGGGTAAAAGAGATGGTGGATTAGGCATTGGAAACCTTATGAATAAGAACTATTCTCTTCTAGGCAAATGGTTGTGGAGGTTTGTGGTGGAAAATGATAGCTTATGGCATATGGTGGTTTGTAGTAAGTTTGGAATGGATAGTAAGGGGTGGGATGTTAATTGTAAAGCAAAGGTTCCTCCCATGAGTCTTCGGAAACACATTCTTGCTCTTTATCTAATCTTATCTCCTCACATTCATGTCTGTTTTCGGGAATGGTCAAAAAATCAGATTTTGGAAAGATGTGTGGTGGGACAATTCCCCTCTTTGTGTGAATTCTCTAGGTTGTATAGTGCTGTCCTTGACAAGGATGCCTTGGTTTTGGAAATTTTATCTCTCTACCCTCATGGTCTTGACTGGTCTCTTCCTCTTAGAAGTGATCCTAGACCTGTGGATGTTGAGAAAACAACTTTGTTGGTGGAATTACTTAAGGATGTTGTTATTCAGCCGGGCTTTTCTGATAAAATTCTGGTCTTTTGATCCAAAAGGTTTTTTCTCTTCCAAATCTCTATTTTCTCTGTTTACTCCTCCAATGATCATCCATATCCTCCTTATCCATTTCACAAGTTTCTGAAGGCTTTCTCTCCTAGAGTCAGCTTTTGTCTGGACCTTGTTTTCAAAAAAGATCAGTAGGAATGATGTGCTTCAAAGAAGGAGAAGGTTTATGGCGAATTTTCCTAAGTGTGTGATGTGTTGGCAGGAGGAAGAATCTATCAATCATCTATTCGTCCACTATAATTTTGCTTGGCAGTTTGGTGTGTTTTTATCAAGGAAATTGTTATTAGTTGGGCTGTTCCTTTGGACATTGTTGACATGGTACAGCAATAGAGTATTAGGGTACTGGTTGAAAGGGATAAGAAGCTGTTTCTATCCTTATTTCATGCAGTACTTTGGGATCTTTGGTGTGAATGTAATAAAAGAATATATGAAGGCAAGATTGCGGAGCTTTAGGAAGTAGTGGATAGAATCAGATATTGTTCCATCCTTTGGATTTTTATGGCACCAGATTTTGTAAATTTCCCCATGAGCAGTATTGTGAGGAATTGAAAAATGGGCTATCATGTCGTCTGAATCTGTTTCTGAGTAGTTTTTGGGCGTCCCTGGCCAGCCTTAATTACTGCACTTTGTGTGTTTCAGTCTTTTGTTTCTCCTTGCTTGTTTTAGTTTTTGCTGGTCTTCTGTATTTTTTCGGTTAGTCAGAAAACCGTGGAAAGGCAAAAAAAAAAAAAAAAAAAAAAGCACTTTCCTTTCCTTTCCATCGTTTCCCCTTCATTTTAAAGGGAAACGTTTGAGGGACTTTTGACTGAAAATGAGGCTCATTTGGAAAAAATACTTTCCATTTTCTGATGAACCAAACACACAAATTGCATTGGAAAGTTCATTTTCCTTTCCGTTCCTACAGGTTCTGGCTAACCAAACACAGCCTTAGGGATTCATCCCAATCCCTTGCTTCTTTTTATCTGTATTTTCTTAATCATAAATGGGATCTGGGTGTTACTTATAATAAAAAGTCATAAAACAAGAACTATTTGTTCTTTTTCTAGATTCATCATGAGCTTCATCAATAATTATGCAGAATTTTGCATCATCAACCTCTTCACAAATTATTCTTTATACCGTGGTTAAAAATGTATAGAATCTCTTTTTGGATCCTAGGTAAAGTATATTTGGAATTCCCAGGTGCATTTTCTAAAATGGCTTCAGCAGTTTTTCGTTGTAAGATGTCAAATGCTTCATCATTTCATGCCACGATTTTTAAAATTTTTATTTTCATAATGACCTCTAAAAGTATATATAATTGGAATGCTAAACATTAAGCAATGTATTGAGGCTTTAAGTTGTAATAGGTTGTTCTCAATCTATTTAGAAAGTTATCTATTAAATATCTTCTCAATGTGTTCCATTTGATAAATTAAATTCTTGCAACTATGTGTAACTTTATTGTATGTTATACTAGTATCTTTTCCCAAATGGGCTAAGAAAATACAGTTCTTTTCATCATTGTCTTTCTTTTAATTATGAAATCCTTCGATAATGATGCATTTGATCCATAGATACTAGTTGGCTTTCCAAAAAGTTTACAAGACAAACAAAACACTACATCTGTAGAAGGAGCATACGCTAGTCAAGAGGGAAAAGGTGTGAACCAAGAAGATTGAAATCAGCATCATCTATACAAAGAATATTGTTGAAGATTATTGTTGATATGGTTCGTCCTTACATAAACGCGAAGAATTTCGTCTCTTTTGATTGGACAATAATCCAATTTTGGACGGTGTAAATATAGATCATGTTCTAAAGATGCAATATCAATTTCCTTATGTCCAGTTCTTGGTGATTTTGAAGGACTATATTGATAAGTCGAAGTTTTTGGATTAAAGGCAGTAGGTGATCGATTGGCCTCTGATTTTGAACATCATTTCTCTTGGAAAACAGTTTGACGGTAAATGATCGAATTATAATTTAAAGGGTTTGACATCTAGAGGGAAGTTAAGAAAGAAGAGAAATTTGGAAAAAAAGAAATATATATATATATATAGCTCCATCTTTTAGTTTTTCCTTTTTTTATGTTGTCATGATATTACTCTCTTTTTTTTTTTCATGAATCCACTATGGTTCCTTTCTTTTTCTCCAAAAAATATCATATTGACAAACCACTGAAATTATGGTTTTGGTTCTACATTCTAAGCATGAATTTCAACTTTGTTTTATTAGGAAATGTAGAAATTTGAATTATACATTCATGGGTTTGATCTGTTTCATCATCATCATCTTTTTGTTTTTTCCTTTCACCCTCCTTTCCCTATTGTTTTTTGTCATTTTGATCCCGCAACTAGGGTGGAAATATGAGATTAAGTGATGAGCTTAAAATTTTTTTTTTAAGGTATTGTTGTTTAAATTTATGATAAATTATTAAATTAAAGGATGAAGTTAAATATAAGTAAAGAAAAATTAAATGAGTTAGGTGTATTGGCCCTATTGGGTTACTTCAAATCCTTAGGCTATCCTGTTGTATTTTATCATATTTTGTTTTTTTTTGGAAGTTTAGAGTTTAATCCTTTTTTTTTTGGAAGTTTTGTCATATTACTAATCGTTTATTTCTTTGTCCTTTCTATGAATCTTCTGTGGTTCCTCTCTTTTTCTCCAAAATTATCGTATCGAGAAACCCTTAAAATTATGGTTTTGGTACTACATTCTAGACATGAATTTGAACTTCGTAAATATAATTAAAGAGAAATTAAACATGTTATGTGTATTAGGTTCAATGTTTGTATTTGTTGACCTGTCTATTAAATGAGTGGGTTTGATTGAGCATCCAACTATCATACTCAATACCAACCTAACCAAACCCACCCAAACCTTAACCATTGCCATATCTATTAGGTAGGTGGTTGTTGCAACTAGCGAAGTCTAATCACATTGAAACTGCAGTTCTACATCTGTCATTTGGCACTTTGGATGTTATGAGGGAACTTAATACTAAAATAGATTTACTCAGAACTGACATTGACTAAAGCCCTTGAAACAATCAGAGGAACTCTTATTATTCATTAAATATAGCGTTGGATACAAGAACAGGCAGCTATTTTTCAGCATGGATGTGGAATAATGGCATGGTAATAAGAGGTTGATCTAAAAGTGGGAGATGGTGAAAAAGTAAAGACATGGATAAAATGAATGGAGGATATAATCCTCATCTAGAAGTAAATATTTTGAAAACTTAAACTAGTTTTAAAGTTCTAGCAGCAATATCATAATTATAATCTTGTTCACTCAACAAAACTGATTTGGAAGGGCGTATAGTTTCTGAAACTCTTGCTCCTTCCAACCTTAGTTAACATGATTTTATGTATAGGATATTTTTCATAAATTATGCATGGTATTTTGTCGTTCTGAACCTTTTATTGATATTATTTATATTTTTATTCACATCAATGAAAGAAGCCAATTTTTATGCTTAAGTTTGGGTGATAATATTTTATGTTCTTCCATGTGTTCTGTTTTTTAAACTTTGGAGACTGAGTGGTGGTGCATCCTGGTCCTGCACCTGAATCAAGTCCAATTTTGTTCCATTTCCTCCTTCAGTTAACAGATAGATGTTGCTACTTTCAAGTGTAATAATATTAGCATTCTCATTCCGGTGTAATTTGCTCACTTATGTTTTTTATTTTATTGTGCAATTTCTAACCTTTCTTTCTTCTATGAGAAATGGTATTTTGGACTTTATATCATTTTGTTATAGTGGATTCTAGATCCTAGGCCACAATGCATGCTAACTGTTGGAGAACCAATATCTAATATTCATTTATGTAAAACAAAAACCTTGACCAAGTTAAATGGTGACAAAAGATATGGTTGTGTTTATATTAATCGGAGTCATTCTGGTTATCTTCCAATGCAGGTTGGGCTGCTGCTATGCACTCTTTGAATGATCCATCGATAGATTTATCTGGTGAGTTCAGCAGTGAATTTTTTAGCATATGATTAATAATATTTGATCGTTTTTTATGATATCTTTCATTTGAGAACAATTGACATGCATTCCTGTTTATAGAATTTTTAATGGACTGTGAAGCAGTGATAAGGTGTACTATGACTGTCTAGCATAGCATGTAAGTGTGTTAATTTCTAACAATTATATCGCGTGCCCCAAATTATACGGAATCACGACTCAGCTAATTTATCATGAAGGTTGTCAGGATTGTGTTCCACCTGGCAGGTTCTCATAACTGTCTTCACTTTTCACACCTCAAAACCCATATCGCTGATCTCAATGTGTGATATGAATCCCAGGGTGCGACCTCCTATACTCACCTTGAGTGTAGGCCAATGATACAACAACTAAACATGCTCAAATACAATAATAATCAAATAAAAGCTTATTATTGTCCAAACAAGGGAAGTCTTTAAAATAAAATAATAACAATAATCCCTTCCTTAAACCAAAGGAATTAAAATCCAAAATAGAGTATAAATCCCTACTCTAATAAAATAAAATAACATAAATATAAATCCAGCTTGAGTCCCAACATCTCCCGAACTCATGTGACCATTAGGATAGCCTTAATGTTGCTTTCCTGAAATATTTCGCATAAAATGTGTGAACTCGCGAAAGCCAGTAAATACAAATCCCTTATGACCATGCACACAAGACCACCCAAACACACAACAAGAGGGTTATCATCTTGCAATCAGTCCACATGCATCATTGTAAATGTACAAACATCACATGTTCCAAGAATAATATAGATGACATAAATGAGAGATGTATAAAAAATGAAAATAAATATGATATGTATGCAGTGAGGATCCATCCTTAGGCCGTATCAAATCTACTGGGTTTACGGACGCCTCTCAGTAGCCAATCCTTTGATTTCTACATTATAAGGCAATGAATCAAGCCTCTTGCATCCATTTTACAGCTTCCAGCTGGATGAGATTATCTCCGACGTTCCATGTGTACCTCATGGCTTTAGGGACTTTCAATCTCAATTACCCAATTTATTTCACAATCTCTTTAGGGACTCAAACCCAAGGATCCATGACCAAGAGCATCTACATACCCTCCATGAACCCACCATGGCTTTCAGTCTCAACCACACATACACAATGCATGATCAGTATTATAACCCAAGGACATCACCCCTATGGCTGGGCCATCTCAAGACCGGTACCGATCCAATCCTCAATCGAATTGCATAGTGTAGACTTTTGGTAATGATGAGAGAACATGACGTATTGACCTAGATACGAGGGAAATTATTAGGGAACACAATTCTCATTGCGTCAAATAACTGCGTTGAATTTAGATTTAATGGAGCCCACATTAAGATTAAAGTGATTCTACATAGGATGCAAACTTTAAAGAGTTTATGTGCCAACTTTAAAATGCTTATGAGAACCCAAATTTTGGCTTAGACGTAGAGGTACCTAGATTGCTATTGGCAAAAATCATAATGTTTTTCCAGTTAGATTTGAAAAAGACCCAATAAGAAAATCGATAATATAATATCTAAATTAACTAATATTAGGGGCATAGTGTAAAGACTCGGTTTCGGATCGGGGATCGTCCCGGTCCGATTCCGAGTTGGATCGGACGATCCGAACGATCTTAAGAAAAAAAAAACAAAAAAGCAATTTTAATTAATTAAGGATTAAAATATA
>JAUPMG010099190.1:0-12330 GCA_031762675.1 Pachysandra terminalis | reverse complement strand
TGTAATCTAGGGTTTGACAATGGGGTGGATTTGGTTCTAAGGGATTAGGGACGAACGGATATGGCAGGGATAGAAGGGGGTTTTCGTTCGGATCTAAGGAAGGATATAGCCAAGGTTTTAAATTTCGATTTCGCTAGATAATTCACCAAGGGGGGCATGGCGAAATTTCGCTATATTTCGCCCATATTTCGCCGAAATTTCGGCGAAATGGGGAAATGGCGACATTTCGACAGCATGCCGTGGCATGCCGCCAAAATTTAAAACCATGGATATAGCTAGGGTTCCAGAAGGGATTTTTGGAGAAGAAAGAGACAAATCGCTGGCCTTTTATAAATTTCAGATTGAGAGATTCGACATTTTTTTGCTTCGATTTCTTCCTTCCTTGCATTCGACCGTACCACCTTCTTATAGCCGTGGAAGGGCGGTGGAATCCTTGTCCTCCATCTCAAACTACATCTCTTCCCCTCTTTTTCCCTCTCAATCTCTATCTAATCTTCTAATCACTATTCCTTCTCTCCAAATCCCTCTCAAACCCAATCTCCTTTCTCTTTCAATCTCAATCTCTTCTCCCTTCTATCCCAATCTATTCTCTCTTCCACTCAATCTCTTCTCTCTGCAACCTAAGAGAAAGGGAGAGAGAACCTTATTGTAGTGATCCGGACCAAATGGGAAAATTTAAGGAATAAATTTAATTAATCTAATAACTCACAAGGGAAATTTTATGAAAGATACAAGGTAGAATTGGACTAATTAAGAATTAAGGTAAACAATGGGGCAATTATTTAATTAACTAAGAAGTTAATGCGTTGGGCTGGACCTTTTTACCTAAATGAACTAGAACACTTATGTAATCGAATTGGGCTCTAAACCCAATAAGAAGTCCAATAGGACTTAAATAAGTAATTAAATTTAATAGCAAGGTTAATTAAGGAAAAATTAACACAAACAAATCACACGATTGATTCTTCCAATTTCAAATTCTAATAATTCAAATAACTAAACAAGATAGAATTCAATAGAGATTAGAATACCTAGAAGCTAGGAGGAGGAGAGAGAATCATTCTCTAGGCCTGGACGTCCAAAACAAGAAAGAAGAGGGAGAGGTTCTGGTTAGGGTTGCAGAAAAACAAGAAAGATGAGAAGACTTAGAGGGAAGAAGGAAAAAATAAGAAATAGAGGAAAAGAAGAGAAAAACATACTGCAAGAAAAAGAGGGCTAAAGAGGATAAGAGGAAGAGAGAGGAAGAAAGGGAAGAAAAGGAAAACAGGAAAGTTTATTGCGAGAGGAACAAATCTAGGAAGCGTAAGAAGAAGGAAGAAAGTGAAGATGAGGAAAAGGTTGGTTATGACGGGCATGGAGAGAGTGAGGACGAGGATGACTGGCTAGAGGGAGATGACAAAGGAAAGAGAACATTGACTAAGTAACTTTTAAAAAGAAGGGAGAAGCTCGATGAAGACCTACACTAGGTTGGATTAGAGACCTCGAAAAACGAGATAAGGACTCCTTCGTTTCTACGGTAAATATGTTTGTGCATCATAATCAATGCTATAGTTATAGTTGGATGCATGATCTATGAATGTAAAGCATGATAGGCTAGAAGTCTAGTAGAACTATAGAGAATGAACTCCATGTTGTTTGTTGTTTGATTAATATGCCTAAACTTGTGTTTATTGTATTTTGTGTTCTTATATATCTGTATGGATCATATGTGGAATTATGAGATTTGTATGATTATGGATTGATTTGATGGTTTGGATCTGTAGTATAAACTAGGTTTAATATATGTGAAGTAATGATCAAACATACATTGTTTAGAAACTGGAAATTGATGTTCAGAGCATTAGAAATATATATTTGGGTTATAGGCACGAAGCCCTAGGTGAAAAACCCAGAATTGGGCTGAATTGCTCGTTCGGTAGGACTCTCGGTAGATGCCTAGCCATTTACCGAAAATCCCAGAATCGCATACTCTCTGAACTTTCTACCAAGTCTTGGTAGGTAACCTACTGAGAGGCACGACAGGTATCGAGCACCTACCGAGGTCCAAATGGACTGAAAATTTAGGGGACGATCCCCAGATGAGTTGTACACATGCCTATATAGTTGGTTTGTGTGCCAAAGTGATAAATTTGGTCGAATGCTGAAAAATATAGAGGAAGGTCTTAAATTCAGGAATATAGGACTGTTTTGGATGGAACATGAGGTGACATTGACTCTAATGATTTGGATATGGCTATAAGACTACTAAATATGATTAGAATGAATAGATATGCTTGCGTAGGATATTGGTTGGTTTGAGTGTAGCTTATGGCAACCACTGTTTGACATGTGTTTGACTATGATGATAACGACTGTATATTGTATGAGGGTATTGGGAGTATCCATATTTGTGAATGGTTTTGTGATTGCATGATTGTATGACTTGAATTGTAATCTTGGATAGGTGTATTCCACCATTGGTGAAAGTCCCTAAAGGAAAGTTATGGCATGGGTGTATTCCACTGTGGGTGCAAGTCCCTAAAGGAAAGGTCTAGTTACAGGTGAGCTTCCACCGTGGGCGAAGGTCCCTAAACGGAATATGATTATACTGGTGTATTCCACCGTAAGTGCAAGACTCTTAAGGAATAAGAATGGTGGCATTCCTCCGTGGGTGCAAGTCCCTAAAAGAATAGGTTACTAATACATGTGTGTTTCCACCGTGGGTGTAAGTCCCTAAAAGAATGGTATAGGTGGCTTCCTCCGTGGGTGAAAGTTCCTAAAAGAATGGTTGTTACTGATGTATTCCATCGTGAGTGCAAGTCTCTTAAGGAATATGAATGGTCGTGAGTTGGATTGAGCATGTGATTGGGCTAGGCCTGATGACACCTGTATTGCATTGCACTTCACTTCATCTCATTTCATGATTGCAGCATACATTTGCATTGCATTGCACATGTGATTGAGTTGATTATGATGCATTATTATTTGTGACTTGTTTGATTTGCTTGTGTTTGTGATTGGGTCGCATTGGTCGTAGCAAGGTGGGACCGTGTAGATGATTGGCTGTAGGATGGTGGGACCATGTGGTTGTGTGTAAGCATAGTGAGACTGTGTATGATATGTGATATGTGTTTATGTGAATGTTGACCGTAGCATGGTGGGACCATGTGTATGTATGATTGTTGTGGAACACAGTGGGACTATGTAGATTATGTGTAGAGATGATGAGATCATGTGGGTCGTACTATGGGGTTTCGTGAATTGTTAACTTGAGATGATATGATTATTGTATGGTTTTACATGTGTAAAGAGGTTACATATGGTGACTGTGATATACATACTTATAATGTGAATTTTAATATGATGATAAGTATGATATACATATGATTGTGATATTATATGATGATTGAAATGCATGGATCAATTGTATTGTTATGCATGCATAAAAGTAATTACTGTAGTTTCGTTGGATTTCTCTACTAAGCTTCGACTGATCCTTAACTCTACAAGTAATCTATTTGTTTGATGTGCCGATCTGGAGAAGAGATCCCTTTGATTTTAAATACTTGATTTTTATGATGATGTACACTTTGTTTTTAATCAATTGGTTTGACCTAGAATGGGCAGAACATGTATTAGATGTTATTTCAGATTATGTTTATTTTGTTTTGTGGGTAATAGCTCGACGTATTTCGGTTGAGCTATTGGTTTAAATTTATGTGAGACTTCCACTGTTGATTGTATTGTTGAGACTTTGATCCAACCAGGATTTGGTTGATTATGTGGTTGGTTATCCGTTTCCACGCGGTGGATCCGAATGTCATTTCCTTGGAATCCTCGAGATCCTATAACTAGGATTTGGGGCGTGACACTAACCATTCTACTTTTATGGATTACCATTGAAGAGTGGCATTGTCCCTACTTCAATCTTAAATACTGTTGGACTTGTTTACTTACAAAGCTAGTGTAGCTTACGCATTAGAGCACAACATATTTTAGAACCTATAGATGATGGACATCAGGACCATGAGGATCAAGATGGAGGACAAGGACATGATGAAGACCTCAGTTATAATTAGAACTTATTTGATGGTTTTAGTAGAACTTGTAGTAGGGCTTATTTGCTGTAAGTTAGTACCTATTAGGTTTGATTTTTAGTAGTTATTAGGGATTGATTTGAAGCATGCGACTAGTTATAATTTATTTATGTTGTTTTCTGTTTGAAGATTGTTTTGGGTTGAATACTATACTTAATAATACTATTTTCCAAAATTTTATCTTAAACATTATCTCACATAATTCAATGATTTGGTAATGTATTTCTTATCCACTCCTATAAGGATATGGAGTGAGAGTTACAACTTAAATTTGGGGACTCCATTGAAATTTCTAGGTTTGGGATGTGACAAAAGTGGTATCAGAGCCTAAGTCTTATGTTTTCAATCAATTCCAAAAGTTTTTGTATGATGATATTCCAGAAATTTTCTTTGTGATGGTATTTAAAAGTTTTGTGTGCTGATTGTTTATTCTAATATTGGCTGGTAGCTTAAGTGTGGCCATATTTCTTTCTTCTTAAAAAAATTTTCTTTTCAAACTAATTTCAGAATGGCTGGAAGAAGAAGAAGCAATGTTGGAACAAGTTTACCCGAGAGAGACTGATGATGAAGGAATAACTTCAAGGTAAGTATCTACAACTTTCTCAACTAGGTAAGCGAATTTTGAGGACGAAACTTTCTTAAGGATGGTAGACTATAATAACCCAAACAAAAACAATAGGGTTAATATGTATATGCTAGAAGATTAGGGGTTAATTTAAAATTTTAGTAAATAGCTGTCATGTTTGACTTTGACTGATTGTGATTGGTGGGTTGTACTATAGGAAACAAGGTGCATCACACACAATCAAAACTTCTTAAATTATGATATGTGGCTTGGATCTTGTAGGAACTTTCAATATAAATTTAATGGCTGAGATTAAAATAAGGAATTAGAAACAATTCTCTACAAGAAAGAATTCAAACTAGAATAGTAACTAAGTCTAGGATTCTGAACTAGAAATAAGAATTAGAAAGAAATCAATTTAGAAATAAACCAACTAAGGCTAGAATATTGATCTAAGGGTTGAGATTCAAATAAGCTAACCTAAGGGTAGAGATTAGAGTTTCCAAATTCTAGATTAGTAAGTTCCTGAGAGCCTATATAGACATGAGGCCTTGGGAGAGGGATCCATTGCTTGGAGAAGAAGAAGAAGAAGAAGAAGAAGGTATGATTCTCAAAACACCAAACCAGGAATCAAGGTACGTATTAAAGTAAAACATTATTTTGATTTAATTAGGAGTACAAGCTATGTTCTTTGAGTATGAGATAATATAGAAGTATCAATTAGTTATATTAATAGTTTTTAACTAAATATCTGAGTTTGATTCAATGATATGATGAGAATGATTCAAGTGAAGTCTTAAGTAGTATAATGAATGGGTTTTGTGCGGAATTGTGTATTATGTTATGTTGTTTAACCAAGTTTTGTGTTGGATGGTTGAAAAGGAACAAAAATAGAAAGTTTTGTCGAAATCACGAAGTTCGGCATACTGCTTAGCATACCGAAGAGTATGCCGAGACTCACACAAGAGGTTCATCAGACTGCTCGACATACCGAACAATGTGCCGAGACCCATAAAAGAGTTCGGCAGCCCACTCGGCATGCCGAAAGGCATACCGAGCCATATATGTTAGAAAACAAGCCCCTGGAAGAGTTGCCGAAGGCACTTCCGCATACCGAAGAGTGTGCTGAGGGCCACAAACAAGTTTTTAAGTCCCTGGACAAGCTACCGAATGAGACCCTAGGTATGCCAAAGAGCATAACGACGAGCCATCCCTAATGAACTTAGAAGTTTGATTTAGGTTGCCGAGGGAGATCGACATACCGAAAAGCCTACCGAACCACCCGAGGGTAGTGCTCGGCACAATAAGGGGAGACCCTCGGTATGCCGAAAAATACCAAAGTTGTCCATTTGAACTGAAATTTTACGTACATATCTAATTTGACTAATTGGGATTATCTATGATGTTAGAATTTGAAATCTATGATCTATTTGTATTTATGACATGTTTAGATGAAATTTTGATGTTTACTAAATAGGTGATATGTTAATTAGTTCAGATTTCACTTGTTCATACACATACATTGATTGATTAGTTAATGTGCACAAATCTCTACACTTACACAGCATATGCCTATATTGTTGCATAATGACCTTGTATTGGTCTAATGCATTGACTTGACCTTAATAACTTCATATTGCTAGAGTTTATGATTATAATAAGTGTTCCTATGATTTGAGAATCATAATATTGGTTAGGAAATCCCGGATGGACTGATTTGCATGTGTTGAGAGACTGATCATCCCAGTAGACTAACTCTATGTTTTCACCCAAGGTGAGAGAGAAACTATTTTGGTATGCCTCAAGAAACTTGTGGCAAGATGATAGGTGAGGGATGGTGAAGTCCAATATCTGAACCATAAGAGTGTAATTCTGTTAGTATGTCAGCTAATGTATGATTCACAAAGGATGTTCTAAGTGATACCTTTGGGAGTTGTCCCTATGATCAGAAATAAGTGAGGGGATTGTGCCCTCTACGTCAAAGCCCTTAGAGACTATGTTACGCACATAGAATAATCTACTATTTCTGCCATGTGTTGGGGATGAATTCTGGATGAATCATCTTACTATGATTAAGATCATATGTGGAACATACAATAATCAAATTCCAAACAACATGCATTTTGCATATCATATTGTTTGTTTTAGATAACATGTGGTGACTATATTTGTGAGGTGTACAACATGTATTAATAATTGAACTAGCATATTGCATTGCACATTACATCCTATTGCATCATATACATTATTGCATATACTAACCATTCTATTTTTATGGATTACCATTGAAGAGTGGCATGGTCCGTACTTCAATTTGAAATATTGTTAGCCTTCTTTACTTATGAAGCTAATGTAGCTTACGCTTTCAAGCACAACATATTTCAGGACCAACACATGATGGACATTAGGACCTTGAGGAGCAAGATGGAGAATAAGGACATAATGAAGACTTTAGTAATAATTAGAACTTGTTTGATGGCTTTAGTAGAACTTGTAGTAAGGCTTATTTGATGTAAGTTAGTACTTATTAAGTTTGATTTTCAGTAGTTATTAGGGATTGGTTTGAAGCATGAGACAAGTTATATTTTATTTCCGCTATATTCTGTTTGAAGATTCTTTTGGGTTTAATATTATTCTTAATAATACTATTGTCACGCCCCAAAACCATAGCCCGAATCCCTAAGTGGGAGGTATTGATCCCAAGGCATAACCTTTGGGTTCCATTGCTGAAACGCGGATAGCCGTACCAATACTAACAAGAAATAAAAGTAAATGCTTACCTTTATTAAATTAGAATATGCGGAAGCTAAATAAAACATACAGTGTTCAAATAACATAAAATAGTTTATGACTTCAGCTGAGTCATCACCACAAAAGAATAAAAACTAACTAACCTATTACAATCCAAGTTCTCAAAATCCCTAATCTAGATAAGCAAATAACAGTAAATATGCAACAACAAGCAAATCCAATCCAAGAAGGTCCTAGTCCGCCATCCTTCTTATCCTGTGCGTGAGGTTTGAATGCCCAGTAAGTTCATCAAACAGTGTCATCCATCCATTTATGATATCAACAGATTCAACATCAACTCATGAATACAAGCAATGCAATATGACAATCCAGTGCAATGAAATAATGATATTATGTAATGATGTAAGATGCAATGAATGAAAATGCCAATGCTCTAAATGAATGCTCAAACAATGAATGCAAGACGATGTGCAAGTGAATGAATTAGACAAATGTAGCTTGTTAAGTGTCCCGTAACTTCACAAACCAATATATATTACCAGAATTTCGGGCATAGGCCACTAGGAACTGCTGAAAGTCCCCTCGTTTCGGGTTCTAATCCATGGCAGAAGGTCACCATTGTGCTAATTCAAAGTAGATGCTACTCTCGAAAATTCCAACCCAATGCTCTCTTAAGAGTGTGATACACAAGGTATTCCAACCTGCATTGGTGCTCTCAAGCAACTTACCTTATTTTAAGTGGGGATTTTGACCCACAAGGAATGTAGTCAACCTATAGGAATCCTAAGGACGAAACGCTTATGTCCCACCTCCAGGGCATTCTTAACAATCTACATCAGCCTAATATGCAAGCAACAATTTATAAACAATTATCAAATCAGATTCAATTCAATTGCTAACAAGTCCAATATGATTGATGGGTACCAATTACTATGGAACTCCAAGATATGTTCTATGGTCAATCTTGAATCCTAAAAGTCAATTGCAAGGTCAATGGTATGATCCCACATCAAATCCTAATCAAAATATCAATTTAAAAACCATTGTGCAAAACTAGGTGCCACTTTAGTACCCCTACCGGTGTATCGGTGGGTGCCGAAGGCCCCATTATGCCTATTTTTCAATCTCTGTCGGTACCCTTGCCGGTGTGCTGGTGGGTGCCACGGTCAAATTCTCTGTGATTTTCGGTATGGAGTACTTCAGTACCGTCACCGGTATGCCGGTGGGTGCCAAAGTCCCTTTTTATCCTATTTTCTATCTACGGTCGATACCCTTGCTGGTGTTCCGGAGGGTGCCAAACTAGTGAAATTTTTGGAATTTTCCAGATCTCGGGAATTTCTTCCTTTTATCCCTAATTCAATTTTAACCAATTCTTGGGTCTCTAATCAATGGGTTTTCATGCTAAACATGTTAGAATACAATCAAACCTATTTCTAACATATTAAACATCACATGTCCACTTCTATATCTCTGAAATCATAAATGAACATCCAACAACTCATTTAAAACCAATATAACAAGGATCTAAGCATTTAATCATCAAAACACGCAAGCCATCATTCAAATAAAAAACTGAAGATATGAACTTCGATAAGAGAGCTATACACATTCCAGCAACTTACTTGAACCTTCTTGAGTCTCGAAATACTCCTTAGAATGCTCTACTTCGTGAGAATCAATGCTGCAACGATCCAAGACTTCAAGCGTTCCAGCTTCCAAGATCTCCACAACCACTTTTCTTCTTTTCTTTTCTTTTCTCCTTAGAAAACTTCTCAGATCTCATATCTCAAGCCAAAGCAAATATGAGGTGAGATTGGAAACCCCATTCTCTTAAACCTCTCTTGCCAAAACACAACCTACGGTTACCATAACCGTCACGCACGTCCCCATGATTGCGTGCTTAAAACAGAAATCTAATTGATTTGATTTTTCATTAAATCAGTCCCCCTTCGCATTATCATAATAACAAAATAACCCCCAAATATATAAGCACATTATACAGATAATCGTATAGTATATTAATCTCATTTATACGCCAAATAAATTCAGAAAAATATCATTAAATCCTATAATTTAAAATCATTAAATATGAGCGATCTTTTAGTGGATTTAGGTCCTTACAACTTTGGAGGCCAACATGTTGAATCATGCCCCTTTAGGGAATGGGTTGGCATCCACATTTATCGCTTCCTTTCCTTTTTCCAAGAATTTAAGCATTCCCTTGTCAATATTTTCCTAACCAATATTACGGAAAGTGAAACAGTTAGCAATTGAATGGGTTTTCAAACCATGCCATTTGTAGAAATCTCCTTACTTCACTTTCTCAGTTGAAGGGAGTTTGTGACCATCTATGAGTATCAAAAATCCATCTCGTAGGAGATGGTCGAAGACCTCATCACTCTTGGATATGTCGTAGGTATATCTCTTGGGTTCATCATAGATGATCTTTTTGAAACCTTGGCCAGGTGCTCGTTCGTCCTTTCTTTTTAGGGATGAATACACCATTGATTTTTTGGCCATATCTATTTCATATTTCAGATCCTAGTAATAGGTTTCGAACGTAGCCATTTTTCGTTGCCTTTCTTCTTTCAGAAGCCATTCATACTTGGTGACCCTAGAGGATAGTTATAAGAGATCCTTAAATTCCATCCCCTCGAACTTATTTCGAAGTTCAATCCCCAGACCGTATTGGGCTACTTCACAAATTCAGTCTCGGAAAGGGTCAGCTTGCACCTATTCTTAGCTCTATTGAAATGGGCTACGAATCTGTTGGCTGCCGATTCCTTAGGAAATTGCCTTAGCATGGCCAGGTTGGCCATTGACACCTCTGACTCGGTTATGTAGAACTGAGGGTCAAATTTCTCCTCCATTTAATCCTAATAGGGTACAGGGTTGGGAGCCAATGTTATGTACCATGTGAAGGCATATTCAATCAGCTTACAATAGTCACTAGCCAAGGCTTCGCCACATTGGATGGTAAATTGCCCGATGTGTTCTACGATCGATTGACTACCTTCACCGGAAAAAATGGGGAATTCTAGTATTTTGAATCCCCTTGAAAACTCAATTTGGCGATCAATCCATCCAGGATACAGTCTTCTGTACAAAGGTATTTTCATCCTTTTATTTGGAAATGTCACACCCCGGATCCCGATACCCGAATCCCTATGTGGGTGGCACGGATCACGAGGTGAGACCTTCAGGTTCCCAACCATGGTACACAGCCCACATCAACAATCCATAATAAAAGTAACCATTACTTCTACTAAACAAATCAGAGTGCGGAAGACAAAGTATATAAATCCAAACTTGGCTTCAGATGAGCCTGCAACTCATAAATCAACTATCCCAAACAAACCCTAGTACATAGTTCTACTATGGAAATAAAGCAACAAATAAAAAAACTACATGGCATCGAATCCACGAAATCATCCAACCTCCCTTAACCTGCAACATGAAACGTTGCAGTGAGCTTGGAATGGCCAAATAAGAAACAAATTCCGAAAACCATTTTCATGGAACAACGTTAGTCCAAACAGCATAAAACATCATGGCAGTTATGATGGCATGAAGGCAATCATATAGTAGTGTCCACATCATAAAACATAATTCAGTAAATCCACAACTTTATCATACTTGAAGTCCAGCAATCAACCATCATTAGCTCCACAATATCACAATCAATGCATGCATATGAATGATGAGTAATGAATGACGATCAAACAAAACATAATGAATGTAGAATTGTAATTATGAATGTAAGACGAATGTAAATGAATGCAAGCATCGTATCGAATCATCCTCCACAACCAGCTCCACCAATGCTCCACATCAATAACACAAGATCCAACCACTCCACAATAACAATATCCACCCCGATCCACAACCTTACGGTGAATTCAAGTATCTCACATGTACAGCGTGGTTTTATAGGACTTGCAACCTACCAGGCTCAATTCCCGTAACTGTTTCTAACCTTTCTGGGAATCAACACCCAAGGACGGTCATCCGTAACCTTTTCTGGGAATTTGCACCCAAGGATTAGTCATCCCTCATAACAATTCCATCTTCCACGCATCACTACAAAGAAACCTTCTCCTTAATCCGTCGCTGCCCGAGTCATCAAATGAACCAGTAGGATTGCCGGTGATAAGGTTCTTCGGAAGCTACCCATGCGCTCATACACACGTGTAATTCTTGGAACAACATATCAAGCATCATTTCCAATAATCTGTTGGATCTCCAATGATAACACCCTTCGAAAGCTATCCATGCCCCCATACATACGAATAATCCTTAGGATGCGATCACATGATTCCTTTCCATGACATATCTGCACAATCAACTATAACCATCTCATGAATCACATATTAACAAGTTATTTCATATTATTCATTGTCCATATTTATCTCACAAGTCAATTGGTCAGATATTCAAGTCAAAAAATTCTAGAAATCAGGACTATACAATTATTGGGTCTTCGGTCGGTGGGCAAAGGCCTGCCAAAGATGTAAAGTGAACTAAAAATGAGTCTCTGTCGGTGGAGTAGTCGGTGGACCGAAGGGTTTCTCTAAGTCACAGGGGGTTCCATGGAGTCATCAGTAGACCGATGCCTGCCGAACTCCCAATTTGAACTAAAAGTGCTCTTTGTCGGCAGAGGCGTTGGTGGACTGACGTCTGCCGAACTGCGCGATTTTGGGAATTTTCTCGGTTTTTCTCTCGGTTCCAGAATCCATCTCTAGGTTATCAAATCAGGTCTAAACATCATATTTTCACATTCACAACTCCGAAAACATGTACGAGAATTAAACACATCATTCCAACTTATTTATAACGAGGATTCAAACATATATCATAATCATGAAATCTGGAAATCACGAAGCATTCTCCCAAGTTCATAGCATCAAATCAAACACACACATCTTTTATGCCAATTCC
>JAUPMG010099189.1:0-26160 GCA_031762675.1 Pachysandra terminalis | reverse complement strand
ACCAAGAACAAGAGTAGAATGGAGAAAAAGAAGAGGAATGCGCGCCATTTGCTCGGTTAGGGTAGAGTTTGAATAAAAAATTTAGTTATTTCTTGCCGTTAACGTTAGTTTTTAGTTTTGGGGTTAAATCCACGTGGCAGCAATCCAATGGTGCTGTATGGATTGCTGTAACCCTTAAGCTGTAGAGGATGCGAGCCCCTTACAGAGTCTGTATGTACGTGCATACAAACTGTACTTCCTATGCAAGGACATTTCAATTTCGAATCTAGATAAAATCCATTTCTTTTTATATTTTTATAAACATTTCAAAATATAACAAAAATATCTTTTTTTTTTTTTTTTTTGTCTAAACCACCCGGTGTCCGAAAATCACATGGCTCCGACTAAATCCGGATTCCAGTCGGGAAGGACCACGAAGGCGGTAAAGCTCTCCCACATAGGGCAGCTGTATTCCCAAGGCTCGAACTCGAGACCTTTGGTTAAGCTAGAACAGACCCCTACCATCTGATCTACGCGCACGGTGGTAAAAAATATCTATTCTTTTTCTATAACTCAACCCTCATATATTTAAAAATATCAATATTTCATATTTACTATATACATTTTACTCCAATCTGCCGATTGAAATTTCAAATCTGCAGATAATGTTTTAAAAATATCAATATTTCATATTTACTATACACTTAACTCCAATCCGCAGATTGAAATTTCAAATCCATAGATTGGTGACGTCCCTGCACTCAGAACGCAGCTTCACGTTCTTCAAATCCGCGGATTGGTGATGTTCCCGTATTGAGAACACGGATTTGCATTATTCTGGGTCATTAAAGAGGAAATACTCATTATACTGGCACCAGCATCAATTATCAACACACAATCAGCTTAACCATGTAGCCTTGTTAACCTTTTTTTTTTTTTTTGGGTAGTAGAAAAATCCATGTAGCCTTGTTAACCATTACAACAGTCATAAAATTAACAAAGAGCTGATTAGAATGAAAATATGTTAAAAGACTCCAATGGAAGAATGAGAAATAATAATGCTCATGTAAAATTACAAACAAAAGGCTAAGCTCTTCCACTCTCACCTCAGGAAATGCAGTGTGAATCCTAAATCAGAATGCATAAAAGTTGAGTTGGGTTAGATGCATCTAAGGACCTATATGCTCAAATATCAATCCCAGTGCAGTGACATCCTGAACCAACCTTACACCGAATGGGAGATTCAGTCCTTATCTCAATCAACATCATTCAACTTCCTCTTCTCGAGGCTCTACGGAACATGTCCTGGATGTTTCGCGAGCCCGTCTCCATCTTCATCTTCTTCGCTTGCTTTCCACCGGTTGATGTTTTCTTGTCACTCCCACTTTGGACCTGTAAAAAAAAAGAATGGAGACCAAATTCAAGAGCTCGAAGAATTGAAGCAATGCAAAAGCAAGCCAAGCCTGCAGTTGTTTTTTTTTTTTGGGTGACGTGGAACCCCCGACCCGACTTGAAACAAATAGTAACTTTTACAGATTTTCTTTTGATGAAAAGTATATGTGCATCAAAAGCGAGAAACAAAGACAATACGGGAATTATCTCTTTGAAATGAGAGATAAGATCAGATGAGAAAGTAAAGCTTCTGAGAAAAGAAACAAAGAATCTGAAGAAGGATCAGTACTGATTCTGTCACTTTTAATCTGGTTGCTATCTCATTTAACAATATCATTGCAAGAGAGAGGGAGAGGGGGCAATTCAATGCGAAGAAATCTTTGATTTTCTCCACACTAAAGGAGTTATTTGCATAATAACCAAATGCCACATTATCTCGATGGCATAATGCCCCAAAAAAGGAAAAATAAACTTTAGGTTTTCTTCTAATACAAGTCAACATGGAGCCTGGGTTCTGACTCAAAATTATTTTACAAAACGATGTGACATCACCATATATGGCTACATACCTGAAGGGGATGAGAAGACCCGGGAGTACTTTCCAATCCAGCCGGAATGATTTCATTTTCCTGTCCCCTTTTAGTCACCTCTAGTAAATCCAACCTGTGCGAACACAAATAGTCAGACCCTGGTCAAGCCCCGTGTTACAAGAAATATATCAAGCCTTGAATGGATAACACTTACTTTAGATGACTGCATAAGAGCTTCAACCAAGGCTCATCCTTCAAATACTCCCCTAACAACGAAACTGCATCAATTACTGCAGTAAGAAAATAGTTGAAATTACTGCAAGGATAATGCAGCTTAAGAGGTGAAAATAAGCTTAATATAGCTTTACAAAAAGGATAATGCACTTAAAGAGATAGAAAGAAGCCTCAATATAGTCTGCAATCAAGAAAGCACCACAATTGTTCATTTTTTGCTTTAACATTTACTGGTGTGCCTTTGCTCAAGAAAGTAATAAATGAAAACCAGCCTACAATCTAGGCAGTCTAGTCCAGTATAGCTAGCATGTTTGAATCCGAACTCACTGGAGATTCGCACATGACTCTATGCAATTTCATGATGCAAAAGTCAGACTAAGCCCTAGACAGATCTTGGAACCAGGCATTAATCACCCTTTGTTTACTTGCTTTTAGATTTATTGGTGTGCCTTTCCTCAAGAAAGTAATAAATGAAAACCAACCTACAATGTATGTCCACAGATACATATACATGTGTTGGTTACAGGAAAATGAAAAAGAAAAATTCCATTAGGAAATCAGATCATATGACATTGTCCACCATAAGCAAATTCTGTTAGAGGCAGATGAGTACCCAATGTCCACAAGGAGGTTCAAGCATCCAAACCTCTCATTACGTTGATTACCAAAGCCAAAAGAGCCAATCAGATGATCCATACATCCAATTTATTGTTTTCACTCCACAGTATAACAAAAAGAAAGAACACATTTAAAGGTATAACAAAAACATTCATAAACATTCCATAGTATATAAATAACAGAAAATGCGTTAAGTGTATTAGATTTTGATCCTGTAACATAAAGAGGTTTCTCGCATGGTCAATACATGTATGTCTTCCATCTTGAGCAGCATAGTTTTTGTCTAGCGTGGGCAATGTCAGTTTCAACTGGTTTACCTGCAGTGAGATATGAATTAAAATATGAGCAAACACATCCAATCATTTGCATATGATTGAAAAGAAGATATGAGAAATAACATATAATACATACCTATATATATAAACACGGAGAATACAAGACAATGCAATATTTCTAGGGAACATGAAGACCCAAAGCAGTGAAAGGGTGGCTTTGAATTCTCTTAATATTGCAGTAATCAAACTGAATTGGGTGTGGCCTATCAGGCCTGGTTTTCAGGACAGAACGGGTCCAATCTGTACCAGGACCGGACCTCAACGATCCAGTCCCCAGCAGCAATACAAACTAATGCATTACGAGGTTAAGTACTGGCCGATACCAGACTGGTATAGGTCTGGACTGAACAGGTACCAACCGGTCCCGTGACAGGTACAGCCGGCCAATTTTTTTTCCAAATTTCAATTGGATCGGACAGGCTGGTACGGACCAGTACCGACCACGTCCGGTCCAGCCCCCAGTACAAAAAAACCCTTGCTAGCAGGGAAAAATCAACAGGAAAAGGAGTCCAAAAATCAGATGTTCGGAATCACCTGAACAGGACAATATGTAAGCTCAGAAGAAATCTTAAGGGACCATGTAAATGGTGACATTCACTTATGGCTAATGAAATTATGGTCAATAAGGATCAGATTTTACTTCATTCTTTCCCAATCTTGGTGCTTCTTTATTTTTGCAGTTGTTAATGAGGTTCATTTTCTGAATCATAGTAAGTTTGATGGCTCTCAACAAGATAACGCCACTATAAGATTCTCATGTATCTCTATATATTACAATTAAAAAGGCCTAAACAGATGATGACTAACCTTACAGCATAACCAAGCTAGGACCTTGGAATCATTGAGTCTAAAGAACTTTGAGGATCCAATTTCTGCAAATAATATTATTCAAATTCGAAACAGATGAATTAGCTTTTCAATGGAAGTAGCAAGTATATGCTTAGATTACTCCAACAAAAGCAGCTTGCAAACACATTAAACTGAATTAACCATAATCTTGTACCAATCCATTGCCACATATATAAGGAATGGTGGGATGCCAAGATGAGTAATTTCCAATTCAGTATGTCAATACCTAGCTCAACCGAACTTGCTTATTAGTTGGATAGCCAATTAGCCAGGTTGGTCAATCAGACCAAAGATTGGCACCCATACACACACAATTACTATCTATGTCTAAGTTTAGATCCTCATTGTTATAAACCAAATTAGCACAGTAAAGGCTCAACATCTGCTTGGTAAAATAATAGGTACTCATTAGTCATGATAAGGTCATTCATATTTAGGTTGTTTATATGTAGAATGTCAGTTGCAAAAAAGCAGGCAGAGAGTAACCTTTAGTTTCACAAACCACTTGCATACAATCCTCTGCAATAGGCAATAGATGTTGATATGCAGGGTAACCGTCAACAAAAAGTATCTCATCTAACTGCCGGAACTTTCCCTGATCGTCCCATTGACAGATGGGATCACACAAATGAAATTGAAGCATAACACAAATGTAAAAAAGCAAAATAACAAAAACAGGAAATGTCTTACATGTCGCCATTAGTTCACTTATTACATCCATAAACTGTAATATAATTTCAATAACTGAAAAGCAAGTGTATTTTAGAGCAAAATAATGTAATATAGAGGCTTAAGTAATATGCTACATACTTCCCATTGGGTTTCAAGCCTAAAGAGAAAATCAAGTGCACTGAACTAGAAATCAAGAGGCTGTCCAATGAATACGAGTTTCAATGGCCCAACTACTTTGTGGACACATCAACCAGTGAAATAGTTATACCTTCATTCGAGCTTCCTCAAAAACAGGCAACAGAACAAAAACAGGATCCACTGGAGTAGCAGTATACAGACTCCCATCTATCTCAGGAAAAGAATAAAAAGGAATGCATGTAAATATACAATCATATACATAAATCAAATCTATATGAGTGCATATGCATGTCGATGCCAAAAAAAAAATGCCAAGTGTGAGGGCCTCGCTCCACACTCAAGAAATTGTACAAAGTAATTGAACTTTACCTTCACAAACATAATCTCCAAGGAACCAAGACCCATAAGGCTGCTTAAACCAGTGAAATTCTTGAAGCGATCCATTGATAATGAAATAACATGTTGAGCTTCCTATCAAATTGGTATAGTAAATTTAAAGTTGGAAAATTCCCATATAATCCAACCCAACAGATAATAGCTTTGAAAGAAGTGTTTAAAAGATTATCTACAATTTGGACAAATCTCCCTCAGAAAGTGGAATTAACTCGTGAAAGATATTGGAAACCAATGCAACTCATGTAAAACAAAAACTGCTGAAGGGATTAAGAGAGGGAGAGATTTGGATCAATTTAAAAAAAAAAATTACCTGATTTAGGATGGCGGAGTGACAATAAACTTTCCTCACCGTCTCCCTTTGCATTGGATTCTGTTTACAGTGACAAGCAGTGAAAAAAAATTTGGAAAATAAAAAACGCCTCAATAAAACTCAATTTACTGGTCAGAAAGTTGCTATGCTAAACTGTTCGAACACTGTATTGAATCCGTATATATGTGATTGAAACTGGAACCAGTTAAGAAAGCCAGCAAATCTGAGGATTCATTTGAGAGTATCAGAACGTCTTTAACCAAATACAGCTCGAAAGGGAAGCGAAAATGGAAAACCTATAAGCAAATTCGGTAAAAGAGATTTAAACATGCTGAGATCAAGCTGATGTGATCTTCAAATGAGACGATAAACCGGTTAAACTAAGGAATAACAGAATCATGGAACCCTAAGCCAGGATTCTAGCAGTATATACTGGATTGAATAGTTACCAGGTGCAACGAGAACGCGAGTTTCTTCGACTCCGTCCCGCCAAGCCATGCGAGCTCTCTGCACTAGAGAGAGAGAGAGAGAGAGAGAGAGAACTGAAATGGCGGGAGGCTTCGTCGATGGGAATCGCGAATTTAGGGATGTACAACGGTGCTAGGCCGCGCGTACCGACCCGGCCGGCACGATTTCGGTCGTGCCCAGGTACGGCCGCACGGCACGGCACAACAAGCCGTATATGTCATGCCAGGCCAGGGAGTCATGGCCCATGGTACAGCACGAGACAGCCCAAGCACGACTAGGTACGAGTCCGATTCAATTTTTAAACAAATTATAGGCAAAGCACGAAGCCCGTACTGACCAGGTACAGCCCAGCATGATAATAATTGTGTTCCGTGCGGTGTTAATGTAGGGCCCGAAAATTAGCCATGGCCTGATAAATAATTAGGCCATGTCGGGCTGGCATGTGACCCATTTGGTGGTCACTTGATCAATCCCTCGTTGAGGCGACAAGGAATCGAACCCTTCACTCTCCTCACCCCATTCCTAATTTGAGCGGATGTCCTGCCAACGTTACAAAGACAGGACGACTTTTTTTTTATATACACGAGAGGGGTTTGTGCATAATAATTTCTTTAGACCCAACATCGCCTAGCGCGTTAAAGTTACAGCATCAACTATAGCACCTAACTACACATGTCACATATCTATTAGCGTGCGTGTATGCACATCAACGTATCCAACTTTAAAAGTGTTGGATAGTTGATGCGCATATAGGCACACCAGTAGATATGTGACGCTTGTAGATAGGGGCTACAATTGATGTTGTAGCTTCCGGTTCCAGTCGATTCATACGGATTCTTCCCCCAATTAACAAAGAGATCTTGACAGAATTGACCCATATGAAATTGAGTGCAATTTTACAAATGATTTTTAATTAATAATAAATAATAATGGAAATGATTCTTTCTTCTTTTTTTTCCAAAAAAGACGTAGGCAAGCAATTAGAGGAGCTCTCACTGACTGCAGAACTAAATGAAAGGGGAGGAAGGATGAAGCAAGCAACAAAGGACATAGTTTCATCGAACTTATCAAGGCAAAAGAAGAAATCTAAGTCATTACGGGGCGTCACATTGCCTGGGAGTTGGAAGCTAGCAGTGTACATTCACATATTCCACATGTCTATTTGAGTGCATCGATGGGCATCAACCTATCCAGCACTTAAAATTAGATGCGTTGTCGCATATCTACGTATGCCAATGGATATATAACGTGTATAAATATGCACTACAACTTTTACACTCTAGATATGTTGGCACACATCCACGTAAACCGATAAACATATAACGCATATGGATGCACACTGCAGATAATGCTATAACTTCCAGCTCCACACGATCCAAGACCCCATTATTATAACATTGTAGGGAGGCTAAAAGACAAACGTGTATTTGTATATCTTAGGCCATTGCCACTGTCACAGTTTAGGAATGGGCACAGCCAACTAAGGAATACCTTCCCATTCACATCTTTTTCGGTCTCGCTCATTTTTGTCGAGGATCTTCTATGAGCTGACTCACAAAGATCCTAGTGAGGTGAACCATATTGCCAACATGTATCCTAAGAAGGCCACATTTTTAACTGGCTTCTACCTTGTAAAGTAGAAACTGGTTAAAGATGTGGGTCCCTTGGATTCACCTATTTTTTAGGGTTTTAAAAAGTGTAGGTCACCCTTATGTGTGAGACCTACTTAAAACATGTCAACATGTGATCACAGCAGATTCTCATCCGTCCATTTTCTATAGCCTGAAATGGTGCACCGAGCACCACCGCTCCGAACCATTTCGATACTGAACGCCACCATCACCTTCAACGGTTATTATCGTTCATCAAATCCTATCCCTCCCTCTCTCACTTTCTTTCGCTCTCGCTGTTTCTCGAGATTTCGTGCTTGGCTTATTACTCTCGAGAACTCTAGCTTCAATATAACACTACTCGACAGGTTTCAGCATCAAAACCAGATCCACATGAGTTTCAGATCGAATTACGTTGATCTTCACATCCAATCTCAATGTTTTCCTCCTAAAAATCGCGCCGTCGTCCACAGAATTCCTCGGACTCGCGAGCTTTGCCTCTGGAGATATCGGAGGCTGAAAACCAGTCAAAAATTATCGGTTCGTAATCAGATAGGACCTCTAATATCGTATTCATTTGAGAATTTATTCAACAATCTGATCACTCAGTTTCCTTCCGTGGATTCATTGAATTTGATTGCTCCGGCGCTAGGTTTTGCATCAGGTGTTGCTCTGTATCTCTCTCGGTTGAAGTCCGATCGGAAATCCGGAGTTTATGATATTGGTGAATTGATTCTATTTACTAGTCCTACGCCTTTCAATCGGCTTGTCTTGCTTCGTTGTCCTTCGATATCATTCGAAGGTAGCGACCTGTTGGAGGATGTAAACGAGAAGCTCGTTAAGGAAGATCGGCATTTTGTGAGACTGAATAGTGGGAGAATTCACTTAGGAGGTTTGAGTGCAAGAGATGGTGAGCTTGAGGAAAAACTTGTTTATCAGAGAGTCTGTGTCAATACAGACGATGGAGGGGTGATTTCATTGGATTGGCCTGCAACTTTGGATTTGATGGAAGAACATGGAGTTGATACGGCACTGTTGCTTGTTCCAGGAACGGCACAAGGGAGCATGGATAAGGATATACGGTCTTTTGTCTGTGAATCTCTGAAGAACGGTTGTTTTCCCGTGGTAATGAATCCTAGGGGAACTGCTGGTTCACCACTGACCACAGCACGGTAAGCCCTTTTCATCAGCTTGTCTAATTTGGATGTTACAATTGGTTGGTCGTATAAATTTTTCTCAGTGATTTTTTTTTTCAAGTGTTAAATTGATGACTCTGCCATTGGGTACTGTAGTTCTTTTTGATACAATTGTATAAATTTAGTTATAATTACTAATGAATTTTACTGTGGAAAACTGGTTTTGTGGGTGGAAAAGCTTGAATCATTGCGCAACTTAGATTAACTGACAATCACCTCTGCACATAGGCTCAAAACTTTATTCTGAAAATCTTACAGTACTTGTCTGACGTAGGTAAAATTGAATTGTCTAGAGCTTAAAACAAGAATGACCAAGTATCAAGTCCAAGGATTAGCTTAAAGAAAAGTATTTTAATAGAGTTAGTAAGAAAGAAGTACTGTCATTATAGAAGGAGCTTGTTCCTTCTTGCACCTTCCCTGCTGTACCATTTCTCTTTGCTTTCTCGCTTCCTTCGTTCCCTTATTTCACATTCGCTAGGTAGAGGAGAATGATGCTTTGGTTTTGAAAGAGAGGAGGGAGGGATTAAAAGCTATGCTTTCATCTTCATGGGAATAATGCTTTCCATATTTTTGGGAGCGAAATCCAGGCTAATATGGAGTGTGAAAAAAGAAAAAAAAATTAAACAAGGTAGAGTGTCCAGGAAAGGTTACTTGATCAATTAAAAAGCTGCAAAAAGCCCTTCTTTGAGCAACATCAAATGCAACCTTACAAGAACGCCACTAATGTTTTATGTTGCTGTATATGCCAGCCCAAGCAAAGATAAAGGAGAATGATTGCTTCAAGTTGGTAGCGGGTTTTAAATTGTTGCTAAATCTTTGATGACACGAGTCTTGGACCATCATTCCAATCTTATTCTAGGGCGTATGCCGGAACGACTCACTGCCACAAAACTCGATTACAGTGATAACTGATTAGTAAACAAATGTTAGCTATGGTGCCTCCGTAAAGGATGTGTTGCACCGATGCCTGATTGCAGTTGTAAGTTGACAAGAGTGTTTGCTTCATTATGGATGGCGTGAGTAAAGGTTCTAGTCCAAGAAAGTAGGATTCGCCTAGCTACTTGTAACTTAGGGACTTCAATAGGGAATAGGTTAGAGTTGTTACATATAATAAAGAGAGAGAATTAATATAATGTATTTAGTTGATGAATATAAACTTTGGTTTATAAAAAAATATAGTTATATGGATTAGGCGAGGAGGAATTTTTAGGTGCTAAGTGATTGATTTGTTCAACTCAAGCTAATAGGACAGCTTCACCCTAACATTACCTTATATACCATTATTATTATTTTTGAAAAGGTATCTGTTTTCGTGGTTTGTTGTTTCTTGGGTTCCTGCCAATATCACCCATTGAAATTAAAAAGGATATCAAGAGCTTTGCATTATCCAAGCTGATATACAATCCTGGCATACATGTTAGAGATTATAAACAAGAGAATGCACTGATCAGTGGATTAAAGTTATGGTCAAGGACTTACAGTCTATCCATTTCCTGGTGATTCAAATATATGAAAAATTATCTTTCCAGCCTTTTTGTATAACTGGCTGTATGCCTTGCCTTTCTGCATCGATGAACCTAGTGATTCAAATTAGTTTTAAATTTAGTAATTTTTCCTTACTTTTCGAGATTATGCAAATATATGCAACCCCCAACTACTTATTTTATTGTGATTGGTCTCTAATTCTAGGCTCCTGGACAACAAAATTTTAGATTTTAGGTTCTGTTAATCTTTTTGCAGAACAATCTGATTGCAGGACCTCTTAACTACTTCATTTATGTACGTTATTTATAGCTGCTGACAGCGATGATATCTGCACAGCTATACAGTTTATCAACACGGCAAGGCCATGGACAACGTTGATGGGTGTTGGCTGGGGATATGGTGCAAACATGCTTACAAAATACCTTGCAGAAGTGGAAGAGAGAACACCTCTTACAGTTGCCACATGCATAAACAATCCCTTTGACTTGGTAGAGGCCACAAGGTTATCCCCTCATCACATTTCTGTTGACCAGAAGCTCAGAGGTGGACTAATTGATATTCTGCGCTCTAACAAGGTTGATGATCGTTCAAAACTTTTAATACATCATACATGCTTTCTTTCTTGGTTATTCATATAACATTTACCTATTTGTAGACAAAGAAAGGCTGGAACAAAATGGGTCAGCTGTTCTACAGTCAACGACTTGCCCTATTCCAACTAGTTGGTTCGGCAACATGATTCACATGTTCAAATGGCAGTAAAGGATTAATGTGGCCGATCCGTCTAGTTGGGTTAAGCATACTGTTGAATGTTGTTGTTGATTATTGATGTTAGAACATTCAGTCATTTTGTGCTAGCCTCTCTTTGCTTATCATAGTTCTTATTAACTACTGATAAATTACTACATTATTCTTTCAGGAACTATTTCAAGGCAAAACAAAAGGCTTTAATGTGGAAAAGGCTCTGTCAGCTACGTCTGTGCGTGATTTTGAGAATGCAATCTCTATGGTGAATTATGGATTTCAATCCATAGAGGAATTCTATGCTAAATGTAGTACAAGAGAGTTGGTTGTGAAGATCCCTGTTCTCTTTATACAGGCATTAATCCTGGACTTATCGTACTGTCATGCATTCTTTATATGGCATTGGATTAGCTCCTTCTAGCATGCACATTACTTTCTTTATTTTTTCTTTTCTTTTTCAATTCCCAATGGAAGTAATTGGGATGTCGGTGCTTGCAGTGATGTATTGATCCTTTAATTGGACCTTAATATAAGTGCAGTAGAAGGTTAGGATGTGTAATATCCACATATCTTTATTGTGTGTTTCTTTGTTTTTTGAAATTATTTTGATGCGACATGCATTCAGTTGCATCAAGATTTTCCAAATTTAAATGGTACAATTATGTTCTCTCTCCCTGTTATTACCAGCCATACCCATTTTGCATCTCAAACTTTTGTACTGTCATCACATATGCTCCCACTATGGGACACAGAACTTGCAAAACAATTACAATCGGCAGAGTAATCACTTTCTTTCTCATTTGTTTGTATTTTTCAATCTTGTTTTACAACACCTAACCCTTCAATAGTTGGAGTTTGAACTTTGAAAATGTTTTGTAGTTTGCACCAAGAACATTTTGATGTATAAATTTGTGCTGAAGAAAATTTTGATATATGTTGTTAGTTATACTAAACACTAAAATTTTAATATATGCATCAACTTTTGGTAGCTTATCTTGTCTAGAATATCTACTACTTGTGTTTTTCCACATATATTACATTATATATTCTAAGTAGTTACAACTCTGCCAATTTATCAGAGTGATGATGGGACAGTGCCGGAATTCTCTATTCCTCACAGTTTGATAGCGGAAAATCCATTTACCAGCCTGCTCCTTTGTTCATGTTTTCCTTCTAATATTATTACCAGTGACAGATCATCTATATCCTGGTACCAGCATCTTGCTATTGAGGTAATTGAATCATCTTTTCAATTGATGTTAACATTTTTTTCTTTTCATGGGGGCAAAGGTATTCCATTCTGTAGAAATATGTGATTATTAATGCATTTACATCTGGCATCTTTATTGCATTTTTGTCATAATTGGAACCCTGGATTTCTTCTGGATTGGCAATAAAAATGGTCTATACCAAGATAGGTGGTCCACTAAGTAATGCTAACATCTCCCAGGTCAGAGATGACTGTAGCCGGAGCTTTCTATCCATTCTTTATTTTATATTTATTTTTCCATCACTCCTAAAGAAAGAAATAGATAGGATATTTCCAATCTGATCTAGTCTTTCTTTGGTGTTAGGGAGTTGCTGCATGACTTGGTAAAACAGGGCTCCTGTAGCCAATCTGAAGTAAACGAGTCAACGACCTGGAAAATGATAAGATGATGATTATTCATCAGATATCACATATTGAAAACTAGATCTCACCCTTAGGATGTGTGGAACATTTATTTGGTAGCTATGTGTGTAACAAAAGTTACTGGGCAACTTGTTTTCCTCTAAAAGACTTGTGCCAAAAGTTCTATTTCTCGATCAGGATCACTATCATTACACATGCTTAGATAATGGCAATCCCTTCTTCCATTCTATGAATGGCCTCTTATACCTTAATTTTCACCATCATAAGGATCTAACAGCTCTATACTTACAAATTTTTCTTATAATGCTTCACCGTTTGCAACTGTTTAACCCATAGTGTTTAAACTTGGTTTCGGATTGGGTATCGTCCCAGTCCAATCCACAAAATTAAGATTTTTTTTTTGTTGGATCGTCCTGGATCGGATGATCCAACTTGCCGATCCCGAGACGGATCGCCCGAGTTGTATCGGTATCGGACCGAGTCAATGCATTTTGGGGTCTTTAGGGATTGGTTTCGACTCGGGGATCGTCCCGGTTCGATCCTGAGTTGGATCGTCCAATCCAGACTGGGATCGGACGATCCTTTACACTATGGTTTAACCCAAGTTTAGTAATTGTATGAGAGTGGTAATTTGGGAAGTAAGTATTTCGAGAATGAAAAGGAAAATAAGCAATTGAATGAAAAGAGCTGGTGTATAATATACTGATAAAAAAAAATAATAATATAAATGTCTGGGTGGTTCATGCAAGTCCCAAGGCACCAAATTCCCATCTGAGTTCATAAGAATGCATAATTGCTGGTAACTTTCCAAACATTGCATCGTTATTGCTCATCTTCTTATCAATTGTCATGACTTAGCTGTCTAAGTTAAAGATTTATTTGTGTTGGTGTTGTATGTTCCTTGTGTTGAAGTTTTTTACCTGTCCTCTATCGAACTAAACAGAAAAAAGACACTAAAGAGTTATTTGGGCTATACAGCAGGTTGACACTAAATAACCGGTACCTCAAGCTATTTGGACTATTCTGCTACTTGATATGTTTTCTCTTACTTTTAATCCTACTTTTCAGAATCTTGAACCTTTCCTTTTGGTACTTACTATAGGTTGCACAAAAGTAATGATTCAAAAGAACAGAAAAACTTACTGAGTGGATGGATTCTTTTTTATGGCGCAAAGTGTTGAGAGTGACAATGCCTTAAAATAAAAGCTCAAGTTCTTGTTGGATGCTGAGTCATATTGTGTCATCCATAAAGTTTTTTTTTTTTTGGTCAATGTCCTGTAATTCTTTTGATTTTTTGAGTGGTGATGTGATGCTGTCTTACTCTACTGGCAGTAGTGTGCCACCTGAAGCATGTGCTTCCAATATGTTTGTCTGTTTTCTTGATGTGTTTCTTCTGCAGTAACATACAACCTGCAATATTTTGCGAAATTCATCCTCCATTAATTTATTGCTTGTGATGTGCTGATATGTATGCATGTGGTCTGTGCAGTGGCTTGCAGCCGTGGAGCTTGGACTTCTGAAGGGGCGTCATTCTCTTCTGAAAGATATAGATGTTACCATCAATCCTTCAAAAGGTTTAGCTCTGGTAGATGACAGAGTATTGGATAAGATTGGAAATGTTAACAAAATCTTGAATCGTACCCAGTCAGTGGCTTTAAATGAATATCCTGTAGATCCAGCAAAAGAGATGCTTGAAGAAAGTGATACTGCTGCTAGTGTTAGTTTAAGAGCATTGCAAGAATCACAGAGGAAAAGGAGCTTTGAAGGTTCAGGATTGCGACTAGAAGAAAACAATGATGTATTGCAGCAGAAAACGTCGAACAGTGCAGAACTAGTCAGAGAGGAGGGGGATGATCCAGTAGATAATGAAAAAGGCCAAGTTCTACAGACAGCACAAGTGGTTATGAATATGGTTGATGTAACAATGCCAGGAACATTAACAGAAGAAAAGAAGAATAAGGTAATGCTTACAAGTTCTTGTTATGATGTTACATTTTTTTTCTTCCACGAATTGAGTTGTTTAATTTCTTTCAATCATATTGTAGGTGTTTCTTTACCATGTCTAGCTTCTTTTATATATCCAGAGTTTAGCAAAATGTTTAGATAATTGTTGAACTATTGAGCCAAAGTTCTACATGATATGTATAGTGGGAAACAGAAATGTGTCAAACTACATTAATTTGGTACCAATTTTTGTTATACATTACATTCTTTACTTTTAGATGCTTTTAAGTGACTTTCATGCCTGAACAGATGAAAAGAACATTTTGGTGTCAGTTTCATATGTTTTAATTTCCTTTTTATCAGGTTTATGACTTTCTACAACTTATAGGCTGGATGTTCTTGTTTGTTGTTTTACAGTGTTACCTATAAATACATGAATAAGGGAGATGTCTTATGCTGCATTAGTGTGACGTATGTCACACAATGATATTAAGAAGAGAGTGATGGAGCAAAGATTAAGAAAAATGACTAGGGTATTAGAAACTCATTTTGGCTTCATGTCAGGGAGGGCCCTTGCATCTATTTTCTTAATCAATTGGGATGCCTTGAAATTTAGTCTAGAGTTTTGGGAAAACAGGAACTAGTGAGTAAATTCTTTGATATTATAAAGGACATGTATAAGAAGTGATAAAATTGGAAGGATACAGAGAAGATTAGCATGGCCCCTGTGCAAGGATGACACGCACAAATCGAGAAATGGTCCAAATTTTTAAGGCAGCCATAGCTAATATTCTTGTTTACTATCTGTCATTGTTCAGGGCACCTAGTAGGATTGTTAAGGGTCTAGAGAAACTTCAGAGAGATTTTCTTTGGGAGGGTAGTGGTCCTAGGAAATACCACTTAGTTAAGTGTGTGTCGGTTTGTCAGGAGATAGAAAAGGGGGGCCTGAATTTGGGGAATATTGCTAGTCGTAACACTGCTTTATTGGGCAAATGCCTGAATTTGTGGCGTACAGTTGTTCACGGTAAATTTGGGGGTCACCCTAACTGCTGGGACTGTAATCCTTCGGGAAGATGTTCTAGCGCCAGTATCTGGAAAGAAGTGGTCTCGATAATCCTGGTATTTTCTAGTCTTGTCTGTTTTAGCATTGGGGATGGGAGTCGAGTTCGCTTCTGGTATGACCTTTGGTGGGAGGAGTCTATACTTGCAGTGCGGTATGCCTGTCTTTTAAGGGTAGCTTCTACCAGGGATGCTATTGTGTCTGAGGTTTTATCCTGGTTGGATTCAGGTCTGGTTTGGAATTGGGTCTTCAAGAAGGATTTGCGCTCTCCTGAGGTAGTTGAGCTTGGAAACCTTCTTCTTGATTTAGGGGATGTATTGTCACATCCTAAACCTGGAAATCTTAATGGAGTCTCCAAATTTAAACTGTAACTCTCACCCCATATCCCTATGGGAGTGGAAAGCAATAATCAAAACATAAGCGGAAGTGAATTAAATATTTCTATTAAATACTTAAGTAAAAATTACAAATCTGGTCTTTATTACAACAATTTGAATCAAATCTACATCTAATTCCAATACATAAGCCCTATCAACTAATCCTTGATTTCTAATCCCTCTTCCCAATGCTCTCCTTTCGTATGCTAGCCTTCAATCCTGAAAAATATATATCAACAAACATAAGATGGAAAGCCCGGATGAGTAATCCTTCAATGCAAGAAATTTACTTGTATCCCAATGTTATGAGATACGAACAATAAGATAGAAAATATTAGTATAATCTGTAAAATATATGAATAATGATGATTATGAACAACAATCAAATAGTGTGTTATTCTCTCCCAATCTTACTTTAGTATATGAAACAATGGTCAATAGCAATGCATATATAAATCAATCAAGTGTATCAGACACAAGATGCTCTCAATAATATCAACAAACAATATGTGATGCAAAAGATTCTGTTAGGTATGCAAATATAGTAAGTTCTCACATGATCGATCCTTCCTTGAGCAAGATGTCTTCTCGAACTATCCCCCCCATACAAGGCCATTCTCGAAGATAAGATATTCCATGTGTACATCATGGTTTTCAACCTAAAGGGCACAATTCCCCCACTTATTTGTGATAAAGGGCAAATATCCACGGTTTCACAAATGTGAACTATCCTCAAAGAATCATACATATTAAACAACCAATAGAAGGGTATCGTGATTCAGATATTGGGCCTCACCTTGTGAACTTTCCCTCACCTATCATCTTACCATAAGGCATTAGGGACCCCCATACAAGGCCTATCCCTGTCCTTGGGTGAAAACAAGTATAGTCCATTATAGAACAACAATGGCTAATAATAAGTCAAATAGTCTCTTGTGTAATCTAATCCCATAGGTAGTATAGGGTATTAGACAAAGCCATCACAGCAAGGTAGTCCATAATGCAAAGCATAGATTCAGGTCCTTTAATTATCACAAACAATGATTCATAGGCATATATTCACATCAGTAAACACATGAGCACAATCCCATGATTCTACACTAATCAATCCATGATATCACATACTAAGTAAGAACATTCATGTGAGCATAACAATCATGATATAATTAATATAATATAGCATAGACATCAATTAGTAAGGCATAACAGTCGATTATAGGTAATTTAGTAAAGTAAGGCATGAGGTATCACAAAATCACATATATAGTCATAATTAATACATAACAAGTCATTTAATCAATTTCTATACCTAGACATGCACAAAAAGGGAGAGTGGAACTATTAGAAAGGTTTTAGGTGTGGTTCCTCGTGTATCTCAAAATATCACATGTCTAAGCTAAGGTCTTAGTTGGCTAGAATTTGGTTTGAAGGGTCATATTTTGTTAAACACATTTCTAATGGCTATAAACATGGTAGATCAACTAGGTTAGGCATATTATATGTGCTCAAAGTCTCAGAACTGTAAAAGGATGTCATTAGGCTTTCGGTGAGGTGCTCGAAGGCGCGCTGAAAATGGTGAATGTTGCCAAACATCATGAGCTCTTGGGAATTGGTCCAGGGGGTTGTCATTAGGTCAGAACTGGTCCTAACTCCCATCGCAGGAAGTGGCTCAGCGCCCTTCGGCGCACCGAATAGGGCTCGGTGATAAAACCAGGGACTTGGGATTTTATCTGTGTGGCTCGGCAAGCCGAGTGGGGTCGCCAAATCCCAAACTGGGTTATTTTGAGTTGGGATTTCTCCCAGAGGTCATCTACAACCTAGGGATGCTTCAAAATCAACTTTTAGGTCTTGGGATTTAGCTTACACAAGGATTTATGGGTTTCTTGGGTTGCAAGTCTAGATTTTCTGGGTTTGGCTATCTTTCGTGTGCATGCTTACATACAGGGAATTGATTAATCAACAATTCGGGGTTTTACTAATAGGATCATGGGAAAAGGGTTAGCACAATCAAACATGAACTTCCCCCATGGTCATAACATTAAAATAAAAGTAAATACACAAGACATTGATAGAAAACTCACCTTGTTGCTGTAGAATTCTCCTAGGGTTGCTTCTTCCTCTTCCTTGGGGATTTTCTGGGTTTATTCCCTTACTCTAGAGGTTCTCCACGAAATTTGATGTATTTATGTGTTTTAATTCACTTAGTTACTTCCCTTTTTATAGGGGTTTAGAGACAAAGGAGTGTACTTAGAAACTGCTGTTTTTGGGAGATCTGGGTTTTTATTCGCTCTTAGAAATTCAAATTCTAAGTTGCTAATTAAGTTGGACCGATTCTACAGGTTTCCTAGTGTTCTTATTTAGTTTGTCTTAGGTCCTAAGTAATCCTTAAGTTACTATTTAGTTTGGTCTCACTAAATTCCCTTAGTTGCTATTTTGTTGTTTAGGCCTAGTCAGCAAGTCAAGATTGCTGATCAAGTCAAACTGTTGACCTGTCCTGTTTTAATTAAATAAGGGGATTTCAAAATTAGCTAATTATAGTAGGGTTTTTGAGTTTAATTTAATAATTGATTAATATTGTTACTCCATTGGTTTATTAATTAGGGTTTTTTACCAAATTACTATTTTCCCCTTTGGTTTCAAATTAATTGTTTTAGGATTTTCCGGGTTCTTACATGTATTTATTGGGCTTGAGAGCATAAATCGTAGGATTTGGAGTCCTTGTAGTAGTGGTGCCTTTTTGTGAGTTCCTTCTTCTACGCCATCCGGCCACAGTCCGCCCCTATATCTTTCCCTCATCGTCGTGTCTGGTGTCCTTTTGTTCCTCCTAGAGTCAAGGCTTTTGTTTGGACTGTTTTACTACATAAGATTAACACTTGTGACTTGCTACAAAGAACGTGACCGACACGTGTTTTGTCACCACATATGTGCTTTATGTGTAGAGAGGCAGGGGAATCAATTAACCATCTTTTCTTGCATGGCCCAGTGGCCAGAGAGGTGTGGTATTTTTTCTTTCGACAGATTGGGGTATGGTGGGTGCTGCCAGAGGAGATCGGAGAGTTTTTAGTCCAGTGGAGTTTCCCGGAGCTCGGAGAGAGAGGAAGAATGATGTATCAGGGGGTGTGGCATGCAACACTATGGACCATATGGGGGGAGCAGAATCTGAGGGTGTTTGAGGATAGGAGAAGATCGACTGGCTTGATTATTGATGCTATTTTGCAGATGGTATGCTCTTGGATGGCGGCTCTCCCTACCTTCAGAGGTCTATCGTGGCTGATATATTGGTGGGCTGGTCAGAGGTAGCTAGGACATATCCGCATTCGGTGGCTAGGTGGCAGGCACCATCAGTTGGGGTTGTCAAAGCGAACTTTGACGGCTCATCATTGGGGAGCCTAGGGGCTTCAGGTATTGGTGGAGTGTTCAGAGATCATAGTGGCCAGATTCTACATGCCTTCTCTGGGCCTGTAGGGATGGGCGACTCTACGAGGGCCGAGGTGCTTGCTCTTCTTACTAGTGTTAGGGAGGCAATTAGAGTGAGCTACAATCAGGTGACGTTTGAGGAGGACTATGCCTCTGTGATATCTTGGATGTCAGGCGCTCTGAGGGTTTCCTGTGGCGATTCTCTCATTTGATCAGGTTGGCGAGGTTCTTGGATGGTAGGATTCATGCCTCTTATATGCATATTTCTAGAGATGGGAACGCTGTGGCTGATCGGTTGGCCAGAGATGGGGTCACCAGAGATGGTCTGTTCGTGGGTATTCTGTCTGCAGAGATGGTGGAGGGTGATGGATGATGAAATTATGAGAGTTTCCTTGGTTGATCTTGATGTTCATGTGGCCCTTGTTGGCCTGTTTTGGTTTTTCTGTGCATTTGGCTATGTTTCTGTATCCTTCTTCTTCTGCACTGCTTCTGTCTGGAGGTCTTAGTGCTCATCTTGCGTGCCTAGCCTACTTTTTTCTGTTTTTCTACTTTTTGTAGTTTTCCTTTCTGTTTTTCTACACTTTTTGTAGTATGCATTTCTTCTCATTAATATATTGCTGGTTATTTATCAAAAAAAAAAAAAAAAAGAATTGACATGTAGCATGAAGACACTTGGTGATGGGACCAATGAGTTTCTAGTGAAAATGTTCTTTCATCAAATGTCATGTATGAACCGATATTTTCTTTGTGTTTGTTATGCATAAACTGACATCGCATGTTCAATAGAAGGTTCCTTTTTGCATATTGATTACAAATGGTGCGGTATTGGTTGATTAAGTCAGGGATGAAGTAAATGCAAACTGAACTTGTAGATATACCTTGGAATTTAAGGATTTTACTCCCAAGTATAAAATGCTTGTGATTCTGAAATTTGAAAATGATAAAATCCTGGGCTTTATAAAATACAAACAAAATTTTTGTTAATTGCTTAGGCAGAGCTTCCAATGTCTCAATCTCTAACTCGATGACATCGAGAGAGCAATTTGAGCTGTTCTAAGTTCCTAACTTCGAACTGAAAAATGGACATCAGTGCAGGGAAGACCAATGATGGTGTTAACCGGAAGCTGTGAGGTTGTGCAAGTGTAACGCTCAGAAAACTAAAAGAAAGTCCGAGGATCATACTGATGAAGTTGGTAACCAAAGTTGTAAAGTCACAAGATTTAACTAAAAAGATGGCTTTTGAAGAGATGGAAAAATGGATCAGGATCGCTGCTGCTGACTCATTTGTTATAATATGGAGTGAAGATATTTATAAGTGAATCATTAATCTATGATGTGATCAATTTCATTTATTAGCTGCTAATGATGTATTTTTGTTCTTTTCATTATTATGCCTCATGGAATACTATCATCTATAAAAACTTTGTGAGAGTAATAGCTATAGCATTTCTTTCGGCTATATGGAATGCATGGCTACATGAATTGTACCCAGTCTTGTAAACTTCTGAAATCAAAGAAATTATGTTTCATATGAAGCTTTTTGCTTGTACGTTTGTCTTCTTGCCCTTCACGTGATATGTCCTTCTTTGATTTGTCAGTGAACTTGATCTAGAGAACTTCTTTCTATATAATTTAACCACTTTTTTTTATAACTTTCTCTTGTTTTTTATCTACATCGTTATTCCATTGTGTATTATTTGGTATAACTATTTTGTAACATTTATCTACTGTTCCTGCCATGCCATTCATTCCTCCATAGAGGGAATCTTCCTTTGCATTCATTGATTCCTTCCCCTTCTACAGGTACTGTCTGCTGTGGGAAAAGGAGAAACACTCATGAAAACTTTGCAAGATGCTGTTCCAGAAGATGTCCGTGGAAAGCTTACAGCTGCTGTTTCTGATATTGTGCAGACTCAAGGGACAAACTTAAATATTGACGGTTTCCTGAATATTGGTAGGGTTTCTAATATGTCATCAGCATTACAGTTGACAATCCAAGAAAAAGTTGGACAATCAGGTGTTGAAGATGGGTCTAAAGACCATCAATCCCCAGACCATACCCAAAATGCTGATGAAGGCTTTGATAATAATCAAGTGGACATGGAAAAGTCTTCTGGGGGACTATAACCGAAGCTTCAACCTTTGCAGGAATTGCAAAAAACTGTGGATCTAGGTAGTTCTCAGTCAGATAGTAGTCATGAAGGTGATATCTTTAGTTCACAAAGAGAAGGTGTTAATGAGTCAGTGAAGAATAATGAGAAAGATGATTTTACTAAAGAAAAAGCTGGCCAATATTCTGATTATAGTGAAACTGGGTTAGAAACAGGTGGAAAACCTGATCATGGTAACCAGATTGAGAAGGCAGGGGGTACTGAGGAACCAGATGATGAGCAAGGCAAAGTGAGTCAAGACAATGGGATAGCTCAGGTGAATGTCAAAGAAATGAATAAGACCCAGAACCATGGAGAAAAAATCCTGGATACTTCAACTGATCAAAATAAGCCAATCCCATCTTCTAAGACAGATGAAATTTTGTCACCTGAAACATCCTCTTCCGAGGCTCCTCTGATGGAAAAGGAAGTCAATGATAACCAGAATCATCTCCATCGCCTCTGCCTATGCCAAACCAAAATAAGCAAAGCTCCAACAAAACTGAAGAATCATCTCCATCGCCTCTGCCTCTGCCAGCTTCTGATCCTCACTCTTTCAGTGTTTCTCAAGCATTAGATGCCTTGACAGGGATGGATGATTCCACCCAAATGGCTGTTAACAGTGTCTTTGGAGTTATAGAAAATATGATTACTCAGATGGAGGATAGAGAGGAAAAAAATGGGGAGCAAGATAAGAGCGAGGACAAGGATGAGGAACCCGGTCCCGTATCTAAGGGTCCCTCCATCACCAGTGAAAACAAATTGGAAAATAATCAAGGTGGTGATAGTGAGATGACCTTGCAGTCTGGTCTGTTGCAGTCACAGATCCATCCTGTAAATAATCGCTGTGAGAAGTTCCCAGAGTCTTCTCAAGATTCAGAAAATGGTTTTGAGGATAAGAAACCCTCTCAGAACCTCACCTTATCTTTTGGAAACAAAATCGATGGTTGTCATGGAAATAACACAAGTAGTCATGTAGAGAAGGAGAAGAATGCAAAGATGAAGGAACAGCTAACTGGTTTTAAATTTCTGGCAGAAAATTTTGACAAGCTTAGAAATGTAGATAAAATTCCATTATATGTGACTATGAATCCCTATTGGGACTTTTTGTATAACGAGTACCTCCGTAAATATCATCTTTCAAAGATTTCAAATACCAAATCACTAGATTTAGATACAACGACTGCTCTATTTCTTGATTACTTTCCGGAAGAAGGTCAGTGGAAGCTCTTGGATCAGCCAGGAAATACTAGAGATTTTATTGATGATATTGCGACTCGTAAGGGTGTTAATGGAAAGCTTCAGACCCATTCACCAGATCCAAGTGGTAATACAGATAAAATTATTGAACCATCCTATGTAATATTAGATGCTGGAAAAGAGGTTGGTGAATATGGGGCCCTACTCAAAATGAATGGAAAAGAGGATATTCCAATATATCGGAGGAGGCGATGAGCTTTATTAAGAACAGCATACTGGATTCTTTGAAGGTTGAAGTTGGCCGCAGGCTGGGTGTACCTGACATGAAAGAGATGGAATCCAATCTTGCTCGAGATATGGAAATAGTTGCGGGTGCTGTGTCTGTGGCTGTTGGGCATAACAAGGAACACACAGGGTACTTCGAATATAAGGACCCTAGTTCAGGAAAGGTTAGCACACTGAGAGGAGAGCATATTTTAAGGGCAATTGCTACTGCAATTCGGGACACAACTTATTTGAGGAAAGTTTTACCAGTTGGTGTCATTATTGGCTCTATCTTAGCTGCTTTGAGAGAAAACTTCTATGTAACTATGCTGCATGGTAATGCCCCGAATGATGTTGCATCCCTTGATCAAACTGGCAACATTGAAGAGATGGTTCAGAAACCTATTGAAAAGAAGGTACAAAATTCTGGTATTGACAGCTCAACAAGCAGAAAAACAGAGACAAATGAGATGAAAAATCTAAGGAATGACACTTTCATGGTTGGTGCTGTCACAGCTGCACTCGGTGCATCTGCTTTACTGGTACACCAGCAGGTAATCATCTAATTCATCCAGAAAAACCTAACATATCTTTTGATTTTCTTGTTATTATCTGTGTTTAATTCATCTTTACATTAACATTGTTCATTAATAAGTGATGGCTCATCCTAGAGTGATAAGATTTTTCCATCTGTTATCTTGTTTGCAGCTGGTTCTGTGGTTTGTGAAAATGTGAAAACAGTGCTGTTCTATTAGAGAACTGGCATTTATCAATTTCATGCTGTCTATATTATATTCTTATAACATTGGAAACATGTTATGCTTCAATTCCTCTACCCTTGCAATCTCAAGTACCCATAATGCCAATTTTCCAGCATCAATCATTTTAGTTTCAAGTTTTACTGGACCACTTCCCTTTTCTCTCTTAAGTTATATCCAAAACTAATAATCGGAATATCATTGCAATCATGTCATGTCATGGCTTATTGTTTTGCACGGCTTCTTATTGTCCTCTTGCCTCCCCGTTTTATTTTTGTCCTTCATTTTCTTCTTTTTTTCATCTTTTGGTTTCTCATGCTGTTGGTCATTTGTGATCACAGACAAAAGGTCCAAATGAAGGAAATGAATCTACTGGAGCTTTATCCAAGTCCCTCAGTTCAGAAAGAAATCATCAGAAGGATCCTGATAAGCTTGAGGAGGCAATGTCGGAAAAGAGCCAAAATAGCATTGTCAGTAGTTTTGCTGAGAAAGCCATGTCAGTTACTGGTGCAGTAGTACCTACTAAGAATGACGGTAAATTGGATCAGGAAAGGTCTGGTCATTTAATCTATGTCCACTCCCATCATTTACCAATTTCTCTGCAATATTTCTCTTTGGGAAATTTCTTTAGTATTTCCCATCTGTGAACAGGCTGGTTGCCATGCTGGCCAACTTCGGACAAAGGGGTGGCATGATGAGATTGATTGGTAAAATTGCTTTACTTTGGGGTGGTATACGTGGTGCTATGAGTTTGACTGACAAACCTATCTCGTTTCTGAATCTTGCTGAGCGCCCCTTGTTTCAAAGGTGAGTAAGTTTTTTAGCAGTTCTTCCTTCATTGCTTTTCATTTAGTCCTTATTCCTTTTTCTTTTATTTAGCGTCGATCGGTTGCCACTTTTAGACAATTCCGTTTTATTCTCTTTTCTTTTACTTTGGTGTTGAGCGGTTGCCACTTTTGGGCAATTTAATTTGGTTTTCAGTCATTCTTAGCTCTGATTTTCTTTGAGGCTCCAAGATACGTTTTGATATTCATATACTCAAAGTTTAACGCTTTGTGGTACGCATTAGGTATTCCTTTTTCCACTAAATTTGTGTTCGACAAGTGGAAGGTCCTAAAATGGTAGGGGGATAAGATTTAGAGGATGTGAATGAATTTTATTTTATTTTTTCTTTTTCGATGAATATAGAAGCTTTATTAGTAGGAAAGCAGAATGTACACCAAAAATGGCTGGCTGACTACAAAGGACAGGCAGCTAAACTGGATTGAACAAAGAAAACAAGAACTATATACAGCAAAAAAGAAAAAGAAAAACCACTCCTGCTGCAAACAAAGACAAGGAATCTTATACAAAGAAATCCACAGGAATGCAAAGAAAGTTGAATCCTTAGAAAGTAGGACTGATGCCATGGATTTTAACAGGCTGCCCAACAGGATTTGTGCTGCCAGCCAGCTAGTCAGGAAATGACATTGGTGATTGATTTACTGATTGTTAAAGACTGCAGCCAAACATGCTAGGTGTCAATTCTGCAGAAAGGGTTTTGAAGTATCTTTGGATATGCTAGGAACTGAGAACTTCTAGACATCTTGTACCCAAGTAACTGAAAATGAGAGTGCCTCTCACTTTTGGAGTGTTCTACAACTAATATCGGATATTTGCAGCTTGGGCTTAGGCTATATGGATTCACATTCTAAACAAACTAAATTGTATATGGGAAGTTTGGGAGGAACTAAAATTTAATATTCTTTTGATTGGTAATAAAAGCATTTGTTCATTAAATGGAGGGCCATGCTCCATGTAGACAATCTTTATATAGAAGGCGTGAAATTAAAAAAAAAAATAGTTAGACATGTCTAAGCTGTACAGAAAAGCAAAAACAGTACAAAAAATTACAAGTATGAAAAGCCCCAAACCCATAAATTCCTTGTAAGAAAGAAGTCCAATGGAACAATAGTAGAAGCACATAGAGTACTGAAAATAAGCCTGCTGAAGACCGGACATTGTATACTTAAAGCAAAATTGTATGAGAAATGAAGAGATTTATTATTTGTGTTAAGAAATGATGCAGTAAAATAAAACAGGAAGCAAATCACACACACACAGGACACAGCAATTTACGTGGTTCGGCCTACGTCCATGGATTCACACAGATACAAAGCCTCCGGGTCGCTTGACTGGCTGAGTTGGGGCTTGATCATCAGTACTTCCCTGATAGCTCAGGAGCATCAGTCTCCACATAATAATATTGTGTTGAAGAGTTAGTGTAGAATTATAGGGAGATTTAGTTTGATGATCTGTCAGCAATGTTAGGGGCTAAGATTGAAGAGATCTACAGCTAACAGATCATGTTTTCTTATCCCATGATTTTAGGAGATTTAATTTGATGATCTGTCAGCAATGT